>RJWT010023378.1:0-16859 GCA_004365215.1 Cuniculus paca | reverse complement strand
CCATAGAAATCGGCGCCCAGCCCCCATTGGCCACTGACGTTCAGAGTGTCCCTGGGGTCCTCCCAGCACCCCTCCTGCTCAACCAGGGCAGCCCAGCGGGGCTGCTCTGAGCCTGGCTTGAGTTGGGGGTGTGACCAGCGAATTCCACCTAGCCATTCAGTTTGGGACTTCGCCAGGAGCCCAGTGGGGGTTTTGGTTTGTGTCTGCCCCCCATTGGCCCGGGCCATTCAGGGCATCTCTGGGGTCCTGTCTAGGCCCCAAGCATTCACCTGGAGTGGCCTGGCAGCTGCTTCTCTGTGCCTCACTTGGGTTGGGGGTGTGTACAGCAAATTCCACCTGGCTGTGTAGCTTGGGACCTTACCAACAGACAGGTAGGCGTCTGCACCCCTCCCCCATTGGCCCAGAAAATCAGAGCTTCCCTGGGATCCTGCCTGGGCTCCGCCCAGACACCACCCAGCATCAGAACAGCCACAGTGGTAGTCTTGGCTGGAGCTGAAGGTGTGCACTGTGAGTATCACCTAGCCTTGGCACCTCAACTGTACACATAGGATTCACCTCCCACAGTGGAATACAGGAAAATGACAAAATGAAAGAGCAAAATGCAATCTTGCACCTCCAGTCCTTCCCAAACAAGCCAAAAAGACATGGACACAGAAGAAAATATGAGCCACACACCTGAAACTTCTGAAATGATAGCAAATGAAGTAAAGAAACAACTCTATGAGACTTTAAAGGAACTGAGGATAGAAATTATTTCCCAGGTAAAACAAGAGATGATGAATGTAATGAAAGAGATGCTGTGCACATCTAAAGAAGATATAGTTGGAAAAATAGAGGAACACTGCAAAAGGATGGAAACCTTGAATGAAGAATACAAGAAAGAATTAGAATGCATGAAACAGATTCAAAGAGAGATCCAGGAAATCAAGAAGGCCATCGAAAGCTGGCAAAGCCGCCTCAGTGAATGTGAAAATAGAATTTCAGACCTGGAAGACATGATGGCAGCTAGTGAGGAAGAAAGGAAACATCTTTTAAAAATAACAAGGAATCAGGAAATAGCAATTCAGCAGTTGCAAGATGACGCAAAGAAAAACAATATAAGACTAATAAGTGTAAAGGAAAAAGAAGGAGAAAACACAAATGAAATAAAATCACTATTTAAAGAAGTCATAGCTCAAAATTTCCCAAACATGGGAAAGGAAACTGACATACAGATAAGTGACGCATATAGAACTCCAACTAGCCATAACCAAAATAAATCAACACCCAGACATATAATTATCAGCATTCCAGAAATTCAACATAAGAACAGACTATTAAAAGCTGTGAGAGAAAAGAAGCAAATCACCTATAAAAGAAAGCCCATCAGAATCACAGCAGACTTATCTATGGTACTTTCTTCCTCTCTGTCATAAGGAGGTCTGTAGAAAACTTGTCTTGATAACCTACAATACTACATTGTTCTAAAATATTAATTACATTATGATAATTAGTCCTGTATAGCAAGAAGTTTCTTGGATGCCTTAGTAAGGCAAATGTAGTTCAGAGGGTTGATACTTCACGCAATTTGGGGGAGCTTATTTGTTTAGAACATATCCTGATCAAATAAAATGATAATGTTTTGTACCTTGTATCATCTACTATTATGTTTTAGGGCCAATATTTAAGAGACCTCTGAATATTGAAGTGAATATACTGAGTAACCCGTAAGGCTACCAGAACAGAAGCTAATGGCTATAATCCAAGGGATTCTACTCCTGGATATTGGGACTTTGAAGATCCAATAATATTTATGATAAAGATATTTTAAACATTATCTGGAAGACCCAATTAGAGAATTAGAGAATAAGGTTACATATTCCTAGGATATGTACTCCATTGCAGAAAACTCCCATAATTTTTAAGCAACTCTTGGTTTGTTACTGGCATCAGTAGAGACTGAACATCTCACTCTAAGATATCAAGTAATCATACAATTTGAGTGTTCATCATAAAATGATATTATTGGGTATTTCTCTTTTGTTCTCTCTCTTATATGTACAAATATATTCAGAAACAATATATCAATCAGAAGTAGTAAATAAGAAATCTGTCTTGATCAGTTCTAAAAAGTATAAGAATTCTGCATGAGCACGTGGCTTATATACCTATAATTGCTATTCCTCTTACCTCAGTCATACTTATTTCCTTATGGAAATTTCTCCCTGATAAATTGAGGGAGAAAAACAGTCTTAAGCCTGATTGACAGCTAATTCTATAAAATATGCTGGTTACATTAAAAAGATTATTGTAAGACTGCATTTCCAATGAGTAAGTTTCTGAAAAAAGAGGCACCTCAACCATTGGAAGAATTCTAAATACATTGATTTGTCTGATTTTCAGGCTTAGAATTTGTATACTTTCTCTAAGGGCTCTTGAACAAAACTTTCATGACACAGAGATGGAGAACATCCATGATCTTCTTAAAACAATTTAATTTGAACATAATGGATCTACTTATTACTCTTACGGTGTGTCTAACTGCCAAAGACAGAGACCAACATGAGCCTTCCAGATAGTATGACAACAAGGAATCTGCTGACCTGTAATCACATTGTCTCTCTCCCATAATGGAGCAAGAGATAATTGTTTCTCCCTTGATTGCACATATGCAACTGATACATATTTACTTCTGTGGCTTATAGTGCTTCTGACAGCATGGCCAACTATATAACTATAAACTGTTTCATTTACTACCATAAAATTTCTTTCGATCAACTAATTAACTTCATAGGAAAAGAACATTGCAAGTAGTTTATGCAAGTAGCTATGAAATCTTTGGTCTTTCATGAACCTCATCACCTCTAACTTGATAGAAGTATTAAATAGCCATTGTAGACTCCAGTTAGTAGTGTCAGTTGCGACTCAGTATCTTGAAAGGATAAGACCTTGCTTGTCAAAGGATAAACTTACAGGACATGCTTTGACTTACTGACTTATTCATAGTATTATTTTCCCACTGTCGAAATACAGAGATCCAAGGGTGACTATAAAAATAATCTCTACTGTACCTGTGAATAACTTTTTTTTAAATTCAGAATCTGCTATTTATTAACACATTCCTTTTCCTCTTATATTGCTTGACTATTGATTTAGAGTTTATTGCTAGGTTTGATAGAACATCATTAATTATTATGAGTGCTGTTATGGTTTGTATCTAGATATCCCCCCAAAGCCTCATGTAGTCATAAATGGGGCTTTTTGGAGGTGTTGGCATGGGAGTGTGTGATGCTGGGGTCAAGGGATTGATTACTAAATTAGTCCACTGATTGGTTTGGCATAGTTAAGGGTGCCTCACCTTGGGTGTGAGTGTTAACCACCTGCGGTGGATTAAAAACTGGAGGTCAATTTAACACCAGCTGAATTGAATCACCATGGTGCTGTGTGTAGATGGCCTACCTGAGGACTGTTGCCAGCATAAAAAGGAGACCTGCAGAGGAAGAATAGTGTTGTTGTTGTTTGGTGTTGTTGGTTCTCCTGTTGCCATGGGTACTCCTGGAGGAGCTTGTCGATCTTTTTTCCTGAGAAGAACCTAGTTGTTCTCATCATCAGAGGAGTTTGGGACCTGATCACTGAGAATGGCTGTGGCTCACTTTGGTGGAGCTCTAGTCCTTACTTTCAGCATCACTTCCTGGCTTTGGAGGGCGAGATGTGTGTTGTTTCAATATCCAGAAGAAGCTTGTCGTGCTGGCTTCCTGATGTGAACTCGGCTGTTCTCATCGTTGGAGGAGCTTGGGACCTCATTGTCGCTGAAGATGACTGTGGTACTTTTTGGGGGAGCTCTGGTTCTTTGAGTGTTGCTCCCTGGCTCCTGTGCAGAACCCTCAGTCTATTGGCAGAGATCCTTTGTCCTGCTGGCATAGATTTTGTAGCTTACACCACTGACCTTTGGGCCTCCCCAGCACAGATTCGTGAAACAGACTTGCATGAGTCATTGTCATGGGCTCTAGGCCTTTAGGTGGACTCATATGGGGCATTGCCATGGGCTCAGGTTTTCAGTGACTCATGCAGACATTACTATGGGACCCAGGCCCTCGGTGGATTCTCTAGGTCTTTAGTGTGTGGACAGATTTCATGTACTTCTTGTGTTTAACTCTTTGGGTGACGAGTTAGATAATACTATAAATTATGTGTCCTGTATGTAATTGTTTTCCTTGTAATCTCCTGATTACAACACCACCCTTCGAGTGAGTAGGCTGGATAAAATGTGAGGGAAAGAAAGAGGCTCAGTTGTAGCTTCTCATTGCTTTTTGCTTGCTGCTTGGTGCCTTGTTGCCTTCTTTCTTCTGCTTTCTATGAACTATTTCTTCTTTGCAATGTCTCTCTACTATGCCACCTTGCTTTGGAGCTAGCCAACAGTGAAACCTCTACAAACTGTGAACCACAATAAATTTTTGCTTCTTTAACTTTGGGTGGCAGGTATTTTGTCTCAACAGTAAGAAGAGTAACTAAGATAACTACTAATTTAAAATACATGTTATTTGTTTTTTCTTCATCAACCTTTTCTTTTTCTGTTTACATTTCTTTCCTTATTACTTTTCCCTTTTCTACACCTTTATTTCTTTTATTTCTTCATACTTTTTCATAAATGATATATATTGTTTGAAAAAATATTTCAAATTGATTATAATTTCAAGAATATTTTAGATCATTTGCATGTCCAATTATTTTACATATTATTTTAGAATATTACAAAAGTAAAATAAAAAAATACATGGTTTGCCAACAGGAATTTACTTTCAACCTAAAAACATAAAATTAAATACTCTTAATTATTTTTAAAAGAATTATTTATCTATTGTTTTCCCCTTTTGAAACTAATGAGCTTTATCTGGATTATAAAAGATTACACTTCTAATTCTTCAATCATAACGATAATTATAAGTTCTTTTATTATAACCTTTATCATGAATTCTAGAGGTGGAGCAATTTGCACTACAATTTTATTTTTCAGTAAACATTTTCAAATGTTCTAATAAGTTTGCACAAATACTGTCTTAATTTTCTCCAACGACAACACATAAAGAATATGGTGGTATTTTGAATAATTTTAACTTTACTTTTTGTTCCATTATGTGGTTCTTTCCATGTTTAAAAAAATTAAATTCCAGCATATTCTAACTTAAGCTTCCTCCATGAAAATGTCCTTGAGTTAATCATTCAACCATTACAACATTACAAAAGAGTTCTCCTAGAGAAACAATAATATTTTTTAGGCTTCTATTTACTACTTGGGTTGAAAAATATCAGTCACTAGATTATTTACTTGAAGAAAGTTAAAGATAGAATTTTTTAAAAGTTGACTAAAGGAGATGTAAGTAAGTAGTAGATAATTTTTTTTCTTCTGCCCAGTTAGTTTCTTGAAACTGACCTTTCTGTTGAGTTCATTGAGTTATATCTACACACTGATTTTTTGTTACATTAAGGCGCTGTTATGGCTTATATGTAGATGTTCCCCCAAAGCCTCAAATGCTCATATGTGGGGCTTTTCAGAGGTGGCTCTATCTAGGATTTATGAATATGGTATAAGTGCATATGATATGTAAATTAACCCAGTGATTGGTTTAGTGTAGTTGTAGGTGTGGAAAATGGAAAAAAACACACTCTAGATGTTGGTGGCATCATTCAGGTTGTAGCCTGAATGGAATAAAAGAAAAAGAGAGGCTTTCTGCTTGTGACCTCCTGCTTGCCACACACCATCAATTGTTTCTGTTTAGCTATACCTTGGAACCAGCCAACTATGGACTGAATTCTGCACAAGTTGTGAGCTAACATAAACCTTTCCTCCTTTTACTTGTAGGTGCCAGGTATGTTGTTCCAGCAACAGGAAAGTAACAAGGCAGGTACCATTTGAAATATTAGAGCATTAAATAAGCACACTGTGTGTAAGATAATTAAGTGTTTGCAATATAATTATAAATTACAAAATTTAGTAATATCTGCACTACAGTTTTATTTTTCAATAAACATTTTCAAGTGTTCTAATAAGTTTGTACAAATATTGTCTTAATTTTCTCCAACAACAGCACATAAAGAACATGGTGGTATTTTGAATAATACCTAATTTATTATACCTTATCTGAATTAGTATATCTAAGACTAACTCCATAGTCTATTCTACCACTTGCAATTATATATTTTGGATATGTGTAAAAATAAAACTTTATTCTAGTATATTTAATATACTGTTTTCTTTTTGATAATAGTTTATTGGTGAATATGTGATTATATATGTCTATGCATGTACATATGCACACACATACATGCACACCTATACACATATAATCAGTTATTCTGAAGTTTTGGATAACATGCAAAAATATTCCTAATCTTTCTTAAAGTGCAGACTACAGATTTCTGCTAGCAGTGGTTATTCTAGATTTTTAAATTATAATGGATTCAGTTTGAAAAATTCTGATAGCCATAGTATTGCTATAGGAAATCTTATGTTTTCTAAATTCAGAAGAAATACAGTATATCATAATATATTTTACCTATTTCCCATATTTTTAAATTCACAACAAAGCACAACTTATCATTTACATCATTTTACAATGTGAAGATCTTTAATACGTTTTTCTGTTGCAAGATGCTTTTATCAGATAACATACTTCCAGAAATTATATAGGCAGTGTCCTGAAAAATTCAGCCCATTTCATTATCATTATGGAGAATATGAAATGAAACAATTATTCAACTGAACTACAGAATGACTTTTTCTTTATGTACTTACTAGTATTGCAATGATAGAAGCTGACATTTATGGAGCACTTTCTATGTTTCAGGCACTCTTCTCAGAGTTTTTGCTTGGATGAGCTCATGTGTATGCAAAATAATCATTTTTCATGCTTAATCTTATTAGTATGTGCTATTTTCTGTTTTATGGAGGGGTTAATGAGTAAACAAAAGTCTCACAACTAGAAAATGAGAGGACTTGCCTATTTATATGGATACATTGAACCCAAACTGATCTGTTTTTAACAGTTGGGAAAAAAACTATTTCTTACATTAATTCAGTTTTATGCATCTACTTATAAGCAGTATTATGTGCTAAATGCTACAACATTAGATATTACAGACACAATAATAAACAAAACAGTAAAAGACTCACTTGCTTTATTAGTAAATATACAACATGTGTGGTTAGGATAAATGCCATGAAGAAACTAGGATGGGTAAAAATATAGAAAAATAACTTGATAGCTTTTCTTTGGTACAGGAAGGTTTGGAAAGGTAACCAGGTTCTCCATAACCTCTGAAGGAGGTAAGAGAGGGAGGCATGAATATCACAAGTGAACAAGTCAAACAAGAAAACCCATCATGTTTGGCATATTTGAAGAATAACAAAGAGGCTTATAAGGAAAGAAAAACTGATAAAGTAAAGGCAGGACATAGTGTGCAAATCATGTGGATCAAATCAGTAGACAAAGGACTTTGAATTTTACTGATGGCGACGTGTGAGACAGAGAAGCATTTTCATTAGATCAATGTTTTCAACTGAGTTTTATTTTAAATGGATTTCTCTGACTGCATAGTGGAGAATGAAGTATAGAGAAATGAGTGAAAACATTTTAGTAGGCAACAGGGCTAATCTCAGCAAGCCATAATGATGAGCTTAGACTAGGTATTAGTGGAGGCAAATTGCCTGGGTTTGGTTATACTTTGAAAATATGTTCAACAAGATTTTCTGATGAATGGATGCAGGAAAAAAAACTTTGAGATGATTCCACAGTCACAGACCTGAATAAATGATGAATAGAAATGGCACTTACTGAGATGTAGAAGATTATAGAAAAATAAAGTTTTAAAAAACAAATTAATTATTTTGGTCATGTTAAGCTTAAGGTACTTATTAAACGTCTTGAGTACAGATGTCAAATAAATAAATTGATTGGTTAAAATCTAAGCAGCTGGTAGATTTTTGAGTCATCAGATCTATAGGAGATATTTAAAGCCACAAAAGCTGATGACATCATGTAGAAATTGAATGCAGATAGGAAAAAGCGCTACCCAACTCATGGGGTCTCTTTACCTATGCCACCTTTTAGAGCCAGAGAAGATGAGAAGGACTCCTGGAGACCAAAGAGGAGTTTCCACTAAGATGGAAAGTGAATTGAAGAGAAAACTATATTCTTTTGATGAAATTTTAAAGCAGCAGATATAATAAAAATTACTGATTAGTGACTAGGAATGTTGAGATCATGGTGACTTTGGCAGGAATGTTGAGATCATGGTGACTTTGGCAGATCATGGTGACTTTGGCAGGTGACTCTACCAGTCAGTGTAGAGTTGGAATTCTGTGGTTTTAAGTAAAAGTGCAGCAAGTTTAGACAACTTTTTTATTTTTACTAATTTTATCAAAGTATAATTTTCAGACCGTAAGATAGACAATAAGTTTTAATTTACTGCAAATAAGTGCACAGAATTAGATAAATAGCAGGAATATAATATAAGGTGGGTTTCTAAAATTTGATTAATTTATTTTAAGATAGGAGATATTGAAATATGTTTATATGATGGGAATGATCTAAGATATGTATATAGAAAGAAAAATTCTCGCCAGACATGAGGTACAGGATATCTTAACCAGGGCAGAAGTTAAAAGGTTAGCTTTACCTAAGAGGAAGGATAGTGTTTTCCTTATAACAGAAAATAGGGTAGCATGTATAAGTAAAGACGCATGTAAATTGGTAGATTTGGTGGTGAAACTTTAACAAATTCTCATTGTTTTACTTTCTCATTGAACTCTACATCAAATAGAAATATGCCTCTTTGCGAAGATAGAGAAGGCTATCTGAAAATTTGACTTGAGATAGTATGAATGATACCTAGGAACATAAATGGATTAAGAAATGGTGGGATCCCAGCACTGTGTGAAGTTGAGTCAGGAGAGTTACAAGTTCAAGACCAGCCTGGGCAACTTAGTAATTAAGTGAGAGTCTGTCTCAAAACAATATATGAAAACATAAACTGGAGATGAATTTCAGTTCAAAAGGATCAGAGTTCAATCTGCAATACTACTAAAAGGGAAAAATAATGATTTGTCAGCACCAAGCATCCATCAGAAGATAGAGGGTATAGATTTTAAATAAAACTAATCAGCATATTTGGACAGTTTTTCTAGTCACAGTTGATGTACAGGTACAAATTCAGGGCAGACACTGAATTGGATGTCATCAGGTGTTAATTTAGTTGTGATTTGTTTAGGTGTGTTACAGGGGAGGGAGGAATACAGAAAATGAAGACAGGTAGTTAAGTGAAATAGTCCAGGCATAGAAATACAAACACACATGATCTACCAAAGTAGATCTCACAGAAGTGTAGTAATATGGTGGTTCCCGAGGCTGCGGCAGCTGGTAGTGGGTGTTGGTAGATGTAGATAAAAGTATACAATATTATAGTTATATGAAAGGAATAAGTTCAAGGAACCAATTGTACAACATGATGACTGTTAGCAATGATGCAGTGGTACCTCAGTTTATGAACTCAGTTCATTCCATGATTCTGGTTGAGAACCAAATTGTTGTGAACTGAACAAAGTTTTCCCATAAGGTTTAACATAAATAAGATTAATCCATTGTGACCCCTAAATACATGGTTGAGAACCAATTCTGGTTGCAAACCAAATAAATATTTCCCATATAATTCAATGTAAATAAGGTTAATCCATCCATTATTTTTTAATCATAAAAATATGAGACAAGGTACAGTACAAAGAGATAGAACACTAACCTTGCTTGGGGTGACTTCTGGTGTGGAGGATGGGAAGGTGGGTGAGAAGGAAATTATTTGGAGGAAGAGTCTTCCTCCATAAAGACATTAGGAAGATTTCTTTCAGGGTTTTCATCTTTCCTGTCTCTTAGCAGCAGGATCAATTTTGATGGAAAATCTGTCTAATGTCACTTTTCTTTTCCTGTGCTGCATAACCCTCTGGAAATGAGAGACCACTTTATCGTTCATCAGACTCTGCATTCTGTTCATTACAATTATATCGGGGTGGTGCTTCTCAAAAAAATCCTGCCACTCATTTCATTTTTGCATAATAGATTTTATCACATCACCACTAACCTCCTACCTGTCTTCCTCTTCTTTAGTTGAATGCTCCCCAGCAAGTGCCTTCTACTGCTCACTCTGGAGTTCAGTGAGTTCTTTCATCATCAGCTCATCTTTATAGTCCTCATCATGCTCCTATATGTTTGCAGCATTGAAGTCCAGACTCTTGCCCATGGACAAAATCTCCTCCACTACCTATGCAGCGGAGTTTTCAAAGCCACATTCAATGATACATTCTGGCCACAATTTCCTCCAGGTTGAGTTTAAGTTCCAGTAAATGACATATTCCCATGCTTTGTCATTTGGGTTGATGCAGTGGAGAACATTAAAATGTTTCTTCCAGAACTCTTTTAGAATCAAGGACATTTCTTCAGTGGCATTAAAACACCTGGTGAAGAGTCCTTTCATGTACTTCTTGAAGTTGCAGATCACTTGCTTGTCCTACACAAAAGGTGTTGTGTTTATGGGAGAGGAACTTGAGCTTCATGAAATTATATTCAGCATCCATATCATCCATCAATGTAGAAGGGTGTGCTGGGGTGTTATCCATTAGAAGAAGGCAACTTCCAGGTTACTATTTGCCAGAAAACTATTTTTTAATGGTGTAGCCATTCCATGAACAATTGCCTTGTGACTCAAGCTTTTGCACTGACCTTTCATATGACTAGCAGTCTGGTTTTGCTCATATTCTATTCCAGGAATGCACAAGAAGTCTGGGAATAGTACATCAGTAGTGGCTTAATTTTCAGATTGGCACTTATATTCACACAAAGCAAAAGGGTCGATCTGTCTTCACAAGCTTGTGCTCTGGCAGTGCCTTTTTCTCCTGCGTAATATAGATTCTGTTCAGCATCTTCTTTCAAAAGAGCCCTGGTTCATTGCTTGTTGAGTGATGCACACTTCTGCTTTCATGAATGCCGTGAATTCTTTCCTGTAGGCTTCTACAGTGACCTTGTCAGAACTGGAAGCAGCACCATCTTATTACACTGCAGATGCCACTTCTCTTGAAAGGTTTAGAAAGTCATCATCTACTGAGTTTAACTTCATCACTTGTTCCACTTATAGAGGAGTTCTCTGGAGTAAATCACTGCAACATCCTGGCTTTTTCACAGATGGCAGTTTCACTAATGCTATCACCTGCCAGCTATTTCACATTCGCCCACACTAACCAAAGTTTTTACACCTCTTCCAGAAATCCTGTCCTCTGATTGGTTACAATTGTTATTTTTTTCACCACATCGCCTCCTTTAGTGGAATCTTTATTCTTCAACATAGTAGAGATTGCTGACTTTGCCATCTTATACTCTGAAGTTTGATCAGTTTCATAAATACCATGCTCATGCTTTTTCTTTGATTTCCTTCAATTCATTGTTTATTTTCTTTGAAATGTTTTTCTTACCATGCTTTCTTTGCACTTTCAACTTAGCTTCATTAATTTCTGCACATTCTTGTCACCTTCATTACCATTCTTCATTTTCTTTTTACCACCATGCTTGTTTTGCACTTTCTTTGAAGTTGTGCTGAATTGAATAATATTGTATTTTGCTAAAAAGCACACTAAAAAGCTTTACAGCAAGTGTGCACAGATATGTCTGCAACTGCTATCTCAACTAGAGGAATTGATGATCACATGTCAGAGTGGGGATAATGACCACTGTCCTGTTGGTCACCCAATGCAGAGTTAGCAAAGGAAGTAAAATTTTGCAGAAAGCTTCTGCTTATAAACCTAATTGTTCATGAATTGAAGTGTTCATCAACACTGAGGTATTTCTGTATGCTGTATTCTTGAAAAATGCAGAGTACATGAGTATTCTTATCATGATATGATAACTATGTGAAGTCATACATATTTTAATTAGCTGAATTTAACCATCAAAGAGTGCATATATGTGTGTGTGTATGTATATACATATTTCAAAGCATCAGGTTGTACATAATAAATAAAATTTTATCTGTCAACTTAAAATAAACAGATTTGAAAAACAAGTGAAAAACAAACTTATTTCCATGATTGCAGTGATGTACCATAGAGTATAAGCTGCATGCGAGGACAAAGATTCTGAAGCAGGGGAGGAACCAAGTCACTGTTGGAAGTCTACATTGTAGCGATCCTAATAGCATCAAATTATTTCTCACAAAACTTTTGTAAATAGGAAAACAGATCATTTATCCATTTTAGTTCAACCTTAAAAATACTTCTAGCTATCTAGAGAATTTCTTTCTCCTAACTTCTGTGATTAAATTGATTTCAGAGATTGGTATTAAATAGTAAATTTTGCCTGTGACATCAGTCCAGTTGCTATGTGATTACAGTTGAATAGAGTTAATTAGTTTACATATGAGGATCAGAGTTTTTTTAAAAAAATCTCTCCCTCATCTTTCAACAATGTGTGCTTGAGCAAGCAGAAGAGTAGAAGGGTAACATGGAAAGTATCATAATTATTTGCTATAGTGTTGAATAGCAAATTCAGAATTTATGCAGTAGAAACATTTAGCTTGCATGAGTTAAAGCTTTTGGATTTGAAAACCTGTCTGTTTCTTAATATAATCAGATATGTGAGTCTCTGTAAACTTTCTTTCTTTTCAAAGGCAAACATAACTAATATTTTCTGTAAAGGTCTTGAATCGTTCCAACATCTGTTCTTGGTTTACTATAAAAACCATGTCTCTGATCTCATGTGTTGAACTACTGTATGTTTGCCACTGTCTATTTCCTGTGAAAAAATACATTGAACAATAATAGCTTTTGTTCCCAGCGTTCCAACCACTAAAACAGCTGAACAAATAACATCCACGCTTTCATTTGGAATAATTTATTCCATGTACATGTTTATGCAGAGTCATTTGGCTTATTGGATGTTTCATCATTTAAAAAATCAAATCTCAGAATTTTAGACTACTGAAACTCTGCTGTAATAGTTTCCTCATGCTTATAGTAATTCTCTTAACAGCATTTCCTTCCTAATTCATCATCTTATTTTGTGTATAACTTAGTATATGAAAAATAGTGGTTAAAATCTCCTTTATTAGCAAAGCTAGTGAAAATTTTCATTCAAGGCCACACATTTTGCAAATAACATTAAAAGATTAAATAATTTGGCATTTAAACTGTAAAAACAACTATTTTTGTTCTTTTATTCCTAAAGAAATAATAACTATAGGTTAGTAATGATATAAATTATAATGCATTTGTCTTAGCTCAGTACACTCCAGATGACTTAATGGAAGGCTAAGCAACATAGAGCGAGACTAACTTCCATTCTACAAAATATCTTATTACAAAAACTTTACCGGCCCAGACATGGAATAAGTCATGCACTGATTAAATAAGACAAATAAAAACACTCTCAAAAGTCAGGAAAATAACTTACTTAAAAATCAGTTTAAAATCATTTGCAGTGGCAACAGTTTGGAATTTTTTTTAACGTACTAAACTCTTCTATTTTTAAAAACCAAAGAATTATAATTTAGAACTTGGCCACCACAACATTCCATTGAAAGCCAAAACCTGTAGTCATTCAGCTATTCAGTTCACCCAGTGTCTAACAACAGCCTTTGTAGAAAGCTCAGGACACCTAAGTTTTCCACGTATACTCAGATATTAACTTTCAGTTTTAAAGTTTGTGTTTGGAACACCAGTGTTTTAGAGGTTAATATTTAATCAGAATTTAGCTACTTCAGAGAGTAACCACTTTATTGGTTATATTCTAATTCAGGAAATAGTCATATGATGTCTGTTAGTTTCTACCGTTGCCATAAGCAAATACCACAAACTGGTTAATTTGGAAGATTAGTTTATTGTCTCAGAGTTCTGGAGGCCAGAGGTCTATAATCAAGGTGTTAACCAGTGCCGTCAGGAATGCTCATGCAAGGTCCCTCTTAGCTTTGAATAGTCTCTTGGCTTCTGACCCTAAAAGCCCAGACTTCAGACAGCATGGTCCCTTGAATGCATGTCTTGCTCTCCAAAATATTCCCTTTGTGTAAGGACAGCCTCATATTGGGTTAGGGGTCATCCTGATCATTTCATTTCAACTGAATTTCCTCTGTAGACCTTATCTCAAAGTAAGATGGTATTATACAGTATTAGGGGTTAGGGCTCCAATAGGTCTTTTTTTGTTGTTGTTGTTTGTATTGAGACAGATTTTCACTTTGCTGTCCATGCTGGTTTCTATCTCATGGGTCAAGCAATCCTCCTACCTCAACCTCCGGAGTAGTTGAGACCACATGTGTGCATCACTATGGCCAGCTTTCAATGAGAGGACACATTTAACCCATAACAATGTCCTATCATTTTAACAGCAAGTTTTCTCACAGGTGTGACATAAGTGTGTCCTTTATAATTTAACTTTTTCTCAATAATGTTACACTTAAAATTTTATATGCTATATATTTATGATTGGTAATATTTAAACAGTTTATTCATCATTTATAGATGATTACGAAATACTATTCACAATTATTTATTAAAGAAAATTCTATCTTAGTAACTATTTCACAAATCCAGATTTGTTTTTCTTGGGAGCACTCACTGGAGACCTCACTCTCCCTGCAATTCAGGGATTTGGTGGGAATGTGTTTGCAATTCACCCTGAATCTCTGCTTGAGTCAACTCCTCAATATAGTAGTGAGCATAGTTCTTATTATTTACATTAGCATAACACCCAAAGCTCTTATAGCCCCATACAGGCAATTTGTAATGGCTTCTCTGAGTTCGTGATTAAATTAATTTCTTATTTTTTTATGTCTTGTCAAAAGGTCAAATAAAAAAAGTTTTAAATATTCAACAGTTTCATAATATAACCTTTCCTTCCCATTCTTTTCTCTACAATCAAAAGTTGCTTTTACACCTATATAACTAATTCATTTCAAGGCAATATTCCATATAAAGGTGTATCCATTTATGGATTAAGACATATTAATTTAAAAGTACTTGCTAAGTTTACCCATTGCCAATTTCTCTGAAATTCTTCTAATTGTTAATTATGTTCAGACCCACATTTCTTTATACAATGGAACCCTTTTACATGCTGATTTTCTAGAAAATTATTTTTTAAAAAATCACTTTTCTACCTTTATTGAGATATAGTTGATAAAGATTGTACTTATTTGCAGTGCACACATATGCTTTGAGATACTTTATATATTATGAAAGGATAACAAAACTAAAATGATGAACATATTCATCACTTTACATGGTTACCTGTTTTTTTAGGTGAGAACAGTTAAGATCTACAAAACAAACAACTTTAAATATGTAATACAGTATTAACTAAGGCCATTGTACGGTACATTAATCTCCTGAAATAATTATTCTGCATAACTGAAACTGCACCCTTTGTTCGATGTTTCCCATTTTCCTCCCTTCAACCTCTGGCATTCACAGTTTATTTTCTACACTTATGAGTGTATATTTTTTTCAGATTCAATAGGTAATCAGTCATGCAGTATGTGGCTACCTGTGCTTGGTGAATTTCACATGGCATACCATCTTATAATTTTGCCCACATTTTTGCAAAGGACAAAATTTTCTTATTTATAAGGAAGAGTAGTATTCTACAGTATTTGTTATGTGAGAACATGTGTGTGTGTGTTTGTATACCATTTTCTAATCCTGTCAATGGACACTTAAATTTGTCCCATACTTTGGCTATTGTGAATAATGCTAAAATGAACATAGCAGTGCAAATACCTTTAACAAGTCATATTTTCTTTTGCTGTATATAGCCAGAAGGAGGAATACAATTTAACTACTTTTTAAAAACAAATGTTCAGTAAACTAAATATGGAATAAATGTATCTGTACTGAATGAAAGTCATATGTATGAGACACACCCATGGGTAGCATCATACTCAATGGTGAAAAACTTAAAGCTCTTCCTCTAAGATTAGAAATAAGATATGGATGCGTAATTCATCATTTTGTAGCACTGTACTGAAAATCCTAACTAGTACAATTAGTCAGGAATAAAAAAAGACATAAAACTGCAAGTAAATAAAATTGCCCCTGCTGATGAATCTTATGTACATATAGAAAATCCTAAAGACTCCATTAGACATTTGATAGAAAACTAATAGACATATTCAATTAAGTTGCATGATACTATTTTAACATTCAAAAATCAATTGTATTTCTTTCCACTACCAACTACTTTAAAAATAAATTAATAAAACAATCCCTTTTACAGAAAAAAAGCAACATAGGAATAAATTTAATCAAGAAAATAAATTATTGACATGCTAAAAATTATAAAATATTAATAAAAAATTTAAGAAGACACAAATAGATAAATATCTTGTATTCATGAATTTGAAAATTTTATACTGTTAAAATATCTTTAATACACTAAGTGATCTGCAAATTCAGTGCAAACATCAAAATTCTAATGATATTTTCCACATAAGTAGAAAAACAATCCTAAAATTTGTATGGAACCACAAAAGATTCTGAATAGCTAAAGGAGGCAAAGCTATATAGATAAAACAAAACTACACAGCTACATAGATAAAAACTAGGTAAAACAAGATAGATGAAACTACAAAACTACATAGATAAAGCAAAACAAAATAAGACATAATGAAGATACCACGCTTATTTGTAAGGAATGTCAGAATGTTGTCATGTAAGACTGGCATTTTAAATGTTTCCCAGAGCATTCTGGTACTTTCTTTTCATTTCCAGTCTATGCATTTCCATTTTATTCTTGTGGAGAATAGTGTTGTCCTCTCTTACCTGTGAGGAATATATTACAATCCCTGAAACCAGAAAT
>RJWT010023377.1:0-16841 GCA_004365215.1 Cuniculus paca | reverse complement strand
AGCAGTTTGCTCTTCTTGTTTAGAATAAGATTTATTCCAGGGCTGGGGCTGTCGCTTAGTGGAATAGCATTTGCCTAGCACACATAAGGGCTCAGAACTGGGGGAGGAAAACATTCAATATTTGAAATCTTACTTGCTTGTCACATAATAGATGTTCAGGGAGCAAAGTCTCATAGAAAAATACTCAGCTGATGTACCAGAGTAGAACTGAGTGAGGTCAGGGTAGCCCCTTGGGAAATGGATTTTAAGCCCTGTCGTTTCTTTCAGCTGAGTGTTGTGGTTCCCCATTTGGATCACTTCCTGTAGGTGATCACCCCAGATGGACAATAGTTGCTATGAGTCCTTTCAGAGTCATAAAATTCCTAGGCGATTTTGATCTGGAATATCTTGGTGAAAAGGGAATACATTTTCCTTCCTTCTAGATTGTACCTAGTTATGTTAAAAATATATAAATGAAACATTTGATTGTAGATGAAAAATAAATGACCTACTTTAGGTCTCATGGACCACAGTGCTGTTAAAATGAAAAAAAAAAGTTTTAATTATTCTATGGAGGTGCAGGTGCCTATGCTATTTCTGCCAGTTTATGTTTGTAATCTTTTCTTCAAAGTTTATGGTAATAATTACTAAGTACAATTCATGTTGCAGATTTAGGCATGCTTTAAGATTATTTATCCTCTGTTGAAAAGCTCAAAAGACATTGGAGGGAAGGAAGTAGCAGAGAGTGGAAGAGTTGAAAGAGTGCCTCATTGCAAGCCTTTCAGTAAAACCTAGAAACGTAATTAAATTAATATTGAGAAGCGCTCTGGGCTTTTGATAGTTGATACTTAATTTCATACGAAAGAGCTTTCAATAAACACAGTTTACTTCAAACTTCTTCTGATAGAAGCATTATATTATTAACTGTCTGTCCGTTGAAGAATTAAATGAAATTTCCAGCAGTTTAAAAAATAGTCAGTTCTTTAAACCAGCGAGGACCATGTGAAGTAACCTGTGAATCAAAACAGTGAAATCTAACCGTTGGTTTTACCACAAAGGAGTTTTGGTCTGTGTGTGCAGGAAAGAGTTAAGGTTTTTAGTTAACGAAATGGTTAATAATAAAGATCTCCCTTTCAGCTATGTCATAGATATTAGTGCATTTTTGAATAAAGGTCTTTAAACATCCAAATAATTGTTAAACATTAGAAATTAGCATTTTAAAAAGTTGCATGCCTCATGTAAATCAAAATGTACCATGAGTTGGGAAGTTGTAGGGCAAACTGTGTTGGTGATGTTTATCTCCTCATCCAGTTGTTAAACTGTAAGTAATTTTTCATGATCAAGTGCAGGGAGCATACCTTGCACCTCACTTGACTCCCTCTCTGCTTTGCCTGTATGGAAGCAGGTGTCTGAATTTTATAAAATTATTGTCCAGTAGGTGTCGTCATACATTCACGAGCAGCCTACTCTATATACAGCATTGTTCTGGCAAAGCATAGCCTTACGTTTCAGAAACAGACACAGGAGCACGTGTGCACACACACACTCCCGCTCAGTGTTCAGGGATTGTGCTTTGGAGGGTACAGCAGAGAAGACACCCTGTTGCAGTACAGACACAGACAGTCACGCTCCAGCACACCCTCCTGCACAGCACATCCCGCAGTTTCCTTTCCCGAGCAGGCATGCGGGGGTCAGCTGTTTCCAGAGAACAGAAGCAAACACATGCGTGAGGAGACACAATGTACAGAGACTGGCCCACATGGCTGCAGAACCTGCCAAGTCCCCAGGTCAATGAGTCAGCAGGCTGAGATGCAGGAGCCCTGCTGGCTTAGTTCCAGCCTGATGCTGGTGAGCTCAGGATGCAAGAAGAGTCAGTGCTCCATGCAGCTGCATAGACAGAGGTGAGCTAAATGGAGCTTCCCACTTTCGGGTGTTCAGACTAGAAGGGTTTCCTCTCAGTCAGAAAGAGCATCGGACAGCCAGGCGTACTAGCACATGCCTGTAATCCCAGCACTCAGGAGGCTGAGCTGGAGGATCGTTGTAAGTTCGAGACCAGCCTGGGCTACAAAGTGAGCATATGGCCAGCCTGAACTGCATAACGAGACCCTGTATCCAAAAAAAGAAAAAAAAAAAAGAGAGAAAGCATCAGCCTTCTGTTCTGCTCAGGCCTTCAGTTGATGGGAGAAGGTCCCTTGCAATGGCAGCACCATCCGATTTAAGTGTGCATCTCATCCAGAAGCACCTTGCACGAGCACCAGGATAATGTTTGACCAGATGTCTGGGTGGCCTGCAGCCTTGTCACATTCACACACACAAGCAACCATGCTGAAGTCCTGAAGCTTTAGCAGTGCTGGTTCTGGTGTCCTGGGTGCCCCTGGCAGTCCAGTATGTGCTGGGCAGCTCAGTGGCACCTGTTCCCCAGGGACTCCAGCTGCCTCATAAATGCTAGGGTCTCTGCTTTTCTTTGGTGACAAGTTAGATCTAAAGGGGAGCTGACTCTGGCAGGCTATCACAGGCTGCAGCTGATGGAGCTTCTAAGGCCAGTGTATGGCATGGAGCCCCAGGGCTTCAGATGTTTCTAAAACACCCCTGAGTTCAGGGGAGTCGTGCTTTGTGAAGAATGTTCAGGAGGGTCCTGAAGACCCCTAAGCCTGGTGACTATCCATGGAATACCCCCAAGTCCCTGTGTGTTGGCTCGCGATTCTCTCTCATACACTGATGTTATGATTTGTATATAGATGGCCCCTGCAAGCCTCATGTTGTCATGGAAGCAGCTGAATCTAATGTTTACGATTGGTTCGTTTTGTAGTGCTGGGATTGGCGATGTGAGTGCTGCACCCACCCAGGGGTGGAGCCCACATACAGTGTAAGGTCCTAAAGGAAACATGTTTCTCCCCCTCCTTGTGCAGTTTGCTTTTGCCACTTGCAGCTGCTGTGAACAGCTGCCCCTCAGCCTTGCCACCCTGCCTTGGAGCCAGCTGAATATGGACTAAAATCTCCATAACTGTAAGAAATAAAACTCTCCTTACTTCACTTTGGGCATTAGGTGTTTTATCCCAGCAACAAGAGAAAAGTAACCAAGACAGAATTTGGTACCAGGAGTGGGGTCCTTGCTGTGACTGTACCTGACCATGTGGTTCAAGAACCTTTGGGAATGGCTTGTGGGAAGAGTTTGGAAAGGTTTGGAGATGTCACCTGTATGCATACAGCTGGAACAGCTTAGGCTCTTCTGCATGGGAGATTCTGGTCAGAGTTCAGGAGACCAGAAGGCAGATAGAAAGCCTGCCGGTAAAGACCAGGCTCTGGAGGTTTCCACTAGAAAGAAGGACTGCATTGGTTGTTGGACTCCACATGATGTGTGCTATGGTTTGGCAGAAAGTTTGTCTGCATCCTGCTCCTGTCCAGAGACTTTGCCTAAAAGTGAGATTAAGGGCAGTGACCTGATTAATCTGGCAAAGGAAATTTCAAGGCAGTCAAATGTTGAGGCAGTGGCATGGCTGTTGTTGGGGACTTTTAGCCAGATTTATGTTGGAAATCAAGAGCAAAGAGCCCAGTATGGTGATTTAAAATGTTGTGAGTTTGGTCAGAAAGCTGTGGACTGTAAAGATAGAGCTAAAACCTCAATCGCTGAGAAGGAACAAAGAAATACAAAAGATGGCCTGGAGACATCCTGGAAAGCAGCAAGTCTTGAACCTTTGCAGCTTCCAAACTGCAAAAGTGAAAGACTTTGCCTGGGGGAGAAAGCTGCAGAGCGCCACATTCCAGAATGGTAACAGAGGCCACAAGAGGTTCCAAAATGGTGGCGACATAGAGAATCTGTGCCTTGCAATTAGGTTCTGAGTGCCCAGCAATCCAGGCCTATGGCCAAGAAAGAGGAAAGCCTGGCTACTGCTCCAGCCAGCAGCAGGCCTTGGCAGCATCAGTGTGGTGCTGGTTTTAGGCACATGGAGAATGCACGCATTCTGAGGTTAAAGAGGCTTCCACCCCGATTTCAGAGGGCCCAGGAGGCCAGACAGTGCTCCCCTGAGAGGGTAATGTGTGAAGCTGTGAGTGTGAAGCCAAAGTGGAGACCCCAGAAGTTTAAAAAAGTCAGGAACATGGATCATCTAAGGAAAGCTGCAAAGATTGAGCAGAGTGGGCCTAAGAGAGAAGCTGTGGGAATTAAAACCCCTAAAAGTGCAGTGGGGTGGAGCCACACAAGCCCTTTGAAGCTCACAATTTGCCACAGATTTCTTCAGATGCTGGACAGACAGCTACAGGACTTAACATTTGCCCTGCTGGATTTTGGACTTACTTTGGTTCCAATGCTTTGTATTCCCCCGTTTGTAACTTTTGGAATGGTAATGTCTGTCTTGTGCCATTGCATGTTGGAAGTGTTTAAATTTGTTTTCATTTGTACAAGGGCTTGCAGCTGAGTTTGCCTTAGATCTCGGAGGAGACTTGGGACTTGGACTTTTCAGCAATGCTGAAACTGTTAGGACTTTGACAACTCTTGGAGATGGACTAAATGTCTTTTGTATAAGGGATACATGAGTCTTTGGGGGCCAGGGGTGAAATGTTATGGTTTGTATATAGATGGCCCCTGCAAGCCTCATGTTGTCATGGAAGCAGCTGAATCTAATCCTCATGTAGTCATGGAAGCAGCAGAATCTAACGTTTACAATTGGTTTGTTGTGTAGCGCTGGGATTGGTGGTGTGAGTGCTGCACCCGCCCAGGGTTGGAGACCACATACAGTGTAAGGTCCTAGAGGAAACATGTTTCTCCCCCTCCTTTGCACGGTTTGCTCTTGCCACTTGCAGCCGCCATGAATGGCCACCCCTCAGCCTTGCCACCCTGCCTTGGAACCAGCTGAATATGGACTAAAACCTCTATAACTGTAAGAAATAAACCTCTCCTTACTTCACTTTGGGCATCAGGTGTTTTGTCCCAGCAACAAGAGAAAAGTAGCCAAGACAACTGACATCTAGACATCACACACAGCATATAGATACATGTCAACTCGTCCACAGCATGCTCATTATAAGCGCAGTATGCACATACACACGTGTGTGTAATACATGTCTGCTTAATGTACATGCATGAATATACCCTGGGGAAGAGAATCAGGTAAGCCTGGTTCTCTGCTTTCCTAGAGACAGAATCAAAGTAGACTTTTAGAGTCATCCTGAATTCGGAGATAGCTCTGAAAGGAGCGGGTAGGGTCTTGCAGTAGGGCATATCCTCAGAGGCTGGAAGCGTAGAGGGTTCTGCGGGATAAGATCTCAGCTGCCACCTGGTATGGGAGAAGGAAGTGGCCACATCAGGGGAGCACACACAAGTGAAAGACACAGTAAAAAACCAACCACAACCACATTTTGTGTGTCTGTGTGTTTATAGATGGGTACAGGGGTATGTGTAGATGCATACACGGAACACTTGTATTTTAAAGTTAATGTGAAGTCAGTATCATCTCATCATTTATAATGTGGCTGGTCTTAAATGGAAAGGTCTCTTGACATGTTTTTAACTTATAATATGTGAGGGTTCTAAATTTTTTTTTTTTTCTTGAGACAGTCTCATTGTGTAGTTCAGGCTAGCTTTGAACTTACTTTACAGCTCAGGCAGGGCCTCGAACTTACGGCAGTCCTCCTGCCTCAGCCTCTTAAATGCTGGGATTACAGGCATGCACCACCACTCCTGACGAAGGTTTTAATTTTAAAAGATAACTTTTGCATTATGTCAGTGAAGTGTCAAACTTGCATATAGTGTAGTTTTGTTATTGCTTCTTTATTAGTTTCCTAGGTTTGGCCTTCTGTGATATTTTGTATAATATTTACTTGTTTCTAAAAGCTAACTGAAATCCAGTTGAATAGATTTCTCTTTTAATCAGTGTAGTCTTCTACAAATTAAAGAAAAGCATGAACTATGTTCATAAACAAAAATTTTATTTATACAGTATATTCTCAAATTACTTGTAAGATTCCTAAAAGAACAGTGATTTGTAATTTAAATGATAAGATGACATCTGTAAGGCTCCTAAGCATTTGCCAATGGCGTGCACAGGTCCTGTAGGGTTAGTCTGCATTAGCTCAGAGTTCGCTGTTGCTTCTGCCCTAGTCACAAGGAAGTGATCAGAATGTTATGAGCAAGATGCATTGTGCTCTAACCACATGGGATTGTTGGTGAAAATGGCATGTGGGAAATTTGTCTGTGGAATTGGTAGTTTCAACTTAATTCTTAGGCTTACTAATAGGAATTGTATTGAAAGGTTTTAGAAAGATAAATGACTTCTTGTTTAGAATCAGAAAGATTTTCTAATTAATCTATAGTCAAAGACTTCATTTCTTAAGTACTCCATTTACTCAAGTTGTATTTCATGTTCTCATGGCAACTGCTGATAACCTTCCTCATTTTTCTGAATTACTTCTGGAAGACAGCTAATCTATTTTGTTTTGCTTTTAAATTTTTCAGACTGCTGAGAAGTCAGGGCAGGTCGAAAGATCGAAGAACGTAAGGCAGAGACAAAGTGATTTCAAGGTGAGCGAGGGTGAGTGGCCAAGGCCCCCTCGGGCGGGTGACCCATCCAAAGTGAGAAGACACCGAGCCTTTCCGCCCAGCTTGAGGGCTCAGAGCCATTCTGCTTGTCGTTTTGCAGAAGATGATTCAGGAAGTCATGCAGGCCCTGGTGAAGCTGGTGCGTGGCGCCCTGCTGCCCCTCAGCATGCGGGAGGCCGAGGCCCGGCAGTACGGGGGCTGGGAGGTCAGGACTGAGCTCCCGGGCCAGTGGCTCACGCATGTCATCCAGACTCTGCGGTGAGTCCTCAGAGGAGCCTCGCTCCTTTTGCTAGGGGTGGGGTGGGGGAGCATAGCCAGTGTGGGACAGAATATTTAAGGCAGGCCAGCAGAAGGAGTGTTCCTCTCCTGCTCCCTGTCTGCGGCCTCCACTGTTTCTCATGTGTCCCCTGGCAGCACAACTCTTGCGCATCCTGGTGTGGAGGTCAGGTGTGTGCAGCTTCTCACCTCTTCTCTTGGTGTCACATCACAGCGCTGTACCTGCTTGCTGTGGTCTCCTGCGCTCTGTTCTCCCCTCACACTCGGTGGAAGCAGTGTGGCCCACCTGCTCACTGGGCATCTCGCGTTTGCATTCCAGGCTGACTTACGAGTCTCTGACTGCCCTTGAGATCCCGAATGACATGCTGCAGGCTGTTCAGGACCTCGTTCTGGACCTCCGTGTCCGCTGCGTGATGGTCACCTTGCAGCACACGGCAGAAGGTGGGTGCAGAGACCGCGCCATGGCCCGCGTGGTGCTTAACTGAGTGCACCACCTCCCTGGCTTCCAAATTCTTAAAAATAAGGGAAAGCTGCTCTTCTGGAAACTCAAGTACTTCGCTCCTGCAGATGTAGCTAGTCAACAGAAGGGTTTTTTGGTATTGTTTACTGACATCCTCCAGAAGATAACAAGCTGAGATGCAAGACGATGCAGAAATTAAGATGCATATACTTGAAAATATTTTAAAATATAAGTAGAAAATGTAGAGTACAAAATGTATATAAATTATAGGCCCATTTTAAAATTGTGTGTATTTTGAAAATCTTTTATTTAGATCATTATAAAATTAGAAAAAAGACCAATAGCAGTGGTTCTCTGGATACTAGAAATTATAGCTGCTTTTTATTTTCTTGATAGTGTTTAAACTTTTCAGGATTTCCTACCTGAATCATAAGCAGTAAGGGTTACATTTATAAATCAGCTTGTTGGGTATGAAATATTTCCAGAGACAATCAAGATCACTGTTAGAAATGGCATGCGTTGCTACTGTCTGCCTCCGGGATTTTTACCGAGGGGGTCCTGTGGCTGCCGCCATGGTAATTAACGTGCTGTGTGCATGGGAAGGGTGGGGTCCCAGGAAGCATGAGAGCTCAGTGCCAGTACTCAGGGCGGCGCTTTCGGCCTCCCTTTCACTGCCCGAAAGTCACCCTGTCACAGGCAGCACTCTGGTGTAGCATTTAAACAGAATGCAAAGCGTTACTCAGACGTTTTTGGGGAAAAATACTATAGAGCTTATTTTGTACATGTCTAGTATTATAAAAAGCCCTGAATAAGTACTGTTGTCACAAGTTGTCATGAAGTCTAGTCTACAGTTCTCAAATTGGATGATGCAGTAAAAAATTTTATTTACATTAATGTTTTATTAGAAAAATTCAGTGAAAGATATATATTTAAATCCTCAAGTAAACCACAATTCTATTTCTACTTTCACCAATTTTTATAAAGCTATATAAAATAAAAACTAACTTTTATAGATTTTTATCTCTGTAAAGTACAGTGAGATCATTGTAATAAAATGTACTCATGTTTGTTTTCTTTGTAGAAATAAAACGTTTAGCTGAAAAAGAGGACTGGACTGTGGATAATGAAGGGCTGACTTCCCTCGTGAGTTGAAATTCTCTTTGTTAGTACTTGTGTTCACCACGCCTGAAGCCCAGGGCTTGTTGTATTAATGAGGGGTGTCTGCTCTGTGCACTGAAACCTGTAAGTAGTTTCTGTAAATTACAAAAGAAGCATCTTGAAGTTTCTCTCCTCAGAGTCATTTTTGTTTAATCACAAGTATTTAAAAATTAGTGAAAACTGGGTTTCTTTTAGTGGGATCTGTGTTTGCACTGCTTTTTTAAACATCAGTTATGCTTAATTCATTCGGCTCAGCAACCTGAAATTCTGAGAAAAGCTGTCTGGAAGGAATGCTGTTGCCAACCCCTGAGAAAAAACATGCAGAAGCAAGCGCCTGTGTGGATGCATCTGCAGGCCAGGGGGCACCTGTGCCTGAGATCCCTTCCTTCCAGAGGTGCTGCCTTTCAGCTGTCATGGTTTTTTTTTTTTTTTTTGCGGCACCAGGGATTGAACTCGCGACCTTGTGCTTGCCAGGCAGGCACTTAGACTGCTGAGCTAGATCCCCAGCCCCTCAGCTGTCATGGTTTTTGCTGTTTTCATCCCTGACGGCTGGGGCGCCCAGCACAGGATTCCCCTTTCCCTCTCACTGGCCCGACAGTCCTCTCCCTTTCCTCTCGGGACCCCGTGCACTGGCCACCCAAGGCCGCCCGCCTGCCAAGCACTGGGAGCAGTGCTAACCACTGTCTTCATGTGGGGTGGCCAGAACCGGTCTGTGTGCCCATGCCCTCGGCTGCAAAGGTAGGGGTGCGGCTCTCAGCAGAGCAGGTAGTGTTTCCAGTTTCTGTTTGTCCTTAGCAAGAAGGGAAAAATACATTGTGGGGCAAGAACTTCTAGTTTCTGACTGGATAAGGAAGCAAGAATAAAATGTTTTGGCCACGCAGACCTGCAGACAGGGATGATCCAGGCTGTTGAAGGGTGACACTCCCACTTGCTGTTTCTTGTCCTCCTCGGGCTTCCATACTTCTTCCTGGGGGCTGGCTGGTTCTATTCTGCCCAAATTCAAGGCTCTTCTTACTGTAGATGTATACAAGTACAAGCTACTTCAAGTGGTAATGCACGTTAGAAAAGATGTTTTGTAAGTTAAATTATGCTGTAAATGTGTTAAGAAAGCTTACTAGTTTTATTAAATCTATTAATGTATCTTAAAATTTTTTTTAAAAGTTTGATTGATTGGACTTATTCTGTTAATCACAGTTATTGGTGTTCATATGAAAACCCTGCCAGAGCTGATTCGCCCTCCTCCCAAGTCTTTATGGAAAGGTATGCAGCCCCCAGGAGGGCAGCTGCTTGAAACGCTCGCAAAGACAGCGTGTAAAATATTTCAGCTTCTTACACGGATTGCATAGTGAAATTTTAAAATTTGAATATGTTACTTTAAGTAATTGTATTAAAATTACCTTATTACTTTTTAATGTGGTGTACTGGGAGGCCTGAAGTCACACTGGTGGCCTTGCATGTGGCTCGGTTGCACCCCTGCAGGCAGCAGAATGTGCCACAAGTGCCCGGGTTCAGGACCTGATCCCAGCAGCCTGTGCTGCCGGGCCTGCGCCTCATCCGGGTAGCAGAGCACAGCTCCTCCTGCCTGGGCCATGCATGAGGGTTAAGTGAGATTCTGTGAATTTACAGTGCTGTGTAAACTGCACATCTTTGGACCAACTTAGAGGACTTTCATTTGTTAAGTGAATACTCAGGACCGCTGGAGTCCCCATGATGAGTTAAGGTTACTAATTCCTAGCTACAGTTTCAAAGCTTCTTCGTAAGGTTCTGTTGTGATCGTCGGGCTGACTGGGACGTTACCCTCTGGGTAGCGACCCCAAGTGAGATAGCCCTGAGCGGCTCAGAGGGGGGGTCCCTGTTTTAGTTACTTTTTTCTTCGTTGCTGAGACAAACACCTGACACCCAAAGTTAGGGAAGAAAAGGTTTATTTAGCTTACAGTTCTGGGGCTTTCAGTCCATACTCAGCTGGTTCCAAGGCAGGGTGACGTGGCTGAGGCACTGCAGCAACACTTCAAGGCAGCATCCAGAGCAAAAAGGGGCAGCCGTTCATGGCGCGGCTGCAAGCAGCAAGAGCGAACGGCGCCAGAGAGGAAAAACACGCCCCCATTCCAACCTTACATTGTATGTCGGCTCCACCCCTGGGCGGGTGCAGAACTCACACCGCCAATCCCAGCGCTAGACAAGGAGTCAATCACAAACGCTAGATTCAGCCACTTCCGTGACTACATGAGGCTTGGGGGGGGGCATCTATATACAAACCGTAACAGTCCCCTAGCGCCTGCTGTCTGACACCTGGTGCAGCGCAGCCTTGGCATGTTCAATTTGAGAAAACAGTCTCTGTTGCCAGGGTTTTATGTTTCATTAAAACTAAAAAAGCTGGCATAAACTCAGTAGTAGGGCGTAGCATAGGTCCTGCCCTTTGGTCCTTCTTCTGGGCAGGGCCTCTAGTGTGCACGGTGGCCGCATCCCAGCGCTGCGGGCTTTGCCACTGGGAAAGTGGCCCGGATGGTAACAGACGCTTCCTGCCGTCTGCTTCCAGCACAGAAGGGCAGACTGACCACCTTAGTGCCTGTTACCCTCGCTGCGTGCAGGCTCCACAAGCGCTGGAGTGCAGCACGTGCATGAGCGACTGCCCTTCCGGCATCGAGAGCTAGGCCGGACGCGCGTAGTCACGTGTCGCCAGGAAAGGCGCTGACTCGGTGGCCTCGATAGTGCTAACTCAGTTCTCCTGGCTGCTCTTACCCGCCTCCCTTAAGAGAACAGGTGAATCAACGCTTAGCACGCAGTCTAGATTCCAGCTTTGAGTAATTTAACCCAGTATGTGTGTCTCTGTGACCCTGCACGAGGGCCTAAAGTGCTGTAGCCTCTGATTTCCATTTCCTTGCGTTCCTGCAGCGCCGATGCAGTGCTCACTCCTTTCCCCGCGGCGGGGACAGGGAATCCTTCCTGCTCACGGAGTCACTGAACCGTGGTCTCTGGTTAGCACTGCACTGCTTTCTTCCTAAACAGTTCATTTGAAAGCATCCTGTTTTCTTCTTAGGTCAAATATGATCTCTGCTTTTTTTCGTTTTGGACAATTCTGAGAATTTCTTTTTTGAGAAGAACTGGAATGATCTGCGATAACTTCACACAAGTAGCCAAATTGAGTGATTCACTGACAGCATGGAGAAAGTAGTATTTCCTAGCTTTCAGAGCAAAAGAAAAAGAGCTTCGAGCCCATCATTTGGTCCCAGATTAACTGAAACTGCCCCCTGCGCTGTGCGGGCTGCCCGTGCCCTTGTTAACACCGAGGAAGTCTAGTGCCGATCCCGGCAGCAGGCGTCCGAGCCACACACAGGAGGATGCCGGTGGGACCTGCTGCGGTAGACTCGCGGGTATGCTCGGCGTTGCCCTGCGCTGCAGGGGCAGCTGCTCCTCCGCTGCCGGCTCAGCCTCTGGTCTTGGAGGGCCTTCTCTGACTGTGCCTTGAGGGCTGACAGCCTCCACCCCAGCACACAGTTCTGCGTGCTTGTCTCATGGTCCTTTGTGTAATTTTCTATTCCAGCTTTATTTCTGTACTTTTTTAAAAGCTGTTTTGGGTGAGACTTTCATGGTTGTATGTCCTGACTGGAAAAAATATTTCCTGAGAATTCCGTGTTATTCACTCTGGAGTCTCTGTCACCTGGAGTAAAATCTTAACAGGGGTTAGGTGTTACTCAGGCTAAGTTCACAGTGCCTTTGGTTGAATGCCTTTTCAGGGTTCATTTTCTGGCTTAATTCATATCGAAGAAGTCTCTCATGAGCTGTGTGATTTAACAGTCTCACGCCTCCCCCACGCTGTTATTCGTGACGTTGGAGTCTGGCGAACAGTGGGGGAGCCTGGAACGCCGGGGTGGCAGGCGCGTTCACCCTGCCCGTGCCCGGGAGGGAGTGCATAAAACACAGGCTTGTTAACCGGGTCCCTGTCATGTTGTCGTTTACCTCTGAGGACAGTTGAGTTTTAAAGAAAATGTCCAGTTGTGTTTGAGTTTATTTTAGTGAATTAGATATCCTTTAGTCTTTTGAAGCAGTAAGTGCAAAGCACGTGCCAATGTACAGGTCTGTCACCTGGTGATTACGCGTAGTGAGATTTGTGACCCTTTCTGTAAGCGTGAGGATGGGGAGTCTTCGACCCTGTCCACGAGGTCGGGTCTCTCAGCAGCCGGGTCTGCCTGGGAGTTTGAGACGGGTGTTTTCTCCCCTGCAGCCGTGCCAGTTCGAGCAGTGCGTTGTGCACGCGCTGCAGTCGCTGAGAGGGGTTTTGGAGTGCAAGCCCGGAGAAGCCAGCGTGAGTCTCCGTCCAGGGCGCCCCGGCCCTTCCTTGGGAGCCACCCTTCCAGGCTGTGCTGTGCGGGAGCCTCACTGCGCGGGTGTCTCTGGGTGTATCATCACGGACACGGTGCTTCCTGCTGCAGGGGGCTCGGGCAGGGCGGGGCGGAGCTGTGCACGGAGCCCCCGGGGCCAGCACTTGCCCTTCAGCAGGGAGCCCTGACCAGCGTGGAGCATCAGCTCTGTCTCCCCAAGCCGGAAACCCCCACGAGGGCACCCTTGACCCCAGCAGTTACCCATTTTATTTCTACCTCCAGAAGCAAACATCCAAAAATGCTGTTCCAAATTCTTCCCTGTAGGTCTTTCAGCAACCTAAAACACAGGAGGAGGTTTGCCAGCTCAGCATCACCATCATGCAGGTAAGGGGAAGGCAGCACTGCCAAAAGCCCGGAGCGGAGAGTTTGAGTGTCACAGGCCCCTTTTGTGCATCAGAGACATATGTGGGCTCTTTAGCTTCACCTGTTTGTGTAATAGCGCTGAGTAAACCAGGCAGCATAGGTAGCGTAGCATGGATTCCTGCTTGTTTTAATAGTGCCCAAATGCTTCATTTCTCTTTTGTTTCCATGGCATTTCCATTAGATCACAAAGTAAATTAAATGATAATTGTTTGTTTCTATTTTAAGTTTTTTCTTACGAGGACCAGTGCTTTCTAGGTACGTAAAGATGAGCGTGTTAGTGAGTAGGTAAGAGGGTAAAATAATTTTTTATGGTACCAGGCTTTTAATTCACAATCTACAGCTGAGCTACATCCCCACTCTTTTTTATTTTTAATTATTTTATTTTATTTTTGAGACAGGGTCTCAGTGAGTTGACCAGGCTGGGTTCAAACTTGTGATCCTTCTCCCTCAGTTTCCCAGACAGCCAGATTACAGACGTGTACCCATCACACCTAGCCAAGAACTTAATAATTGAACAAAATGTGGATGCTCTTAATTTGTGTTGCTTATATAGTATAAACATGTTTCTATATGTATTTATGTAGCATATAAATACATGTATATTTAATAAACCCCTTTCTCACCTCAACACTTACGTAATATGTAATTCTATTTTAACTTATGTAAAATAATTTTTGATATCCCAATAGATTAATAACTGAGAGTACATGTTACTGGTGCTTTTTATCTTTGACATAGGTTTTCATATACTGTCTGGAACAGTTGAGCACCAAGCCTGATGCAGATGTAGATACAGCACGGTAAGTAAGAATCTCATGGATGCATTTCAAGAGAATTTAAAATGCACGATCAACTTACATATTTGGTTTTATATCCTAAGTCTTCTAGCAAGGGAGCTAGCTGGCTTATATTAAAGTCATAGTTTTCTATACTTGACCTACGTACTTTTCATAATTTCTTTTTCTTCTGAACTTAGCCTTAGGAGAGATATGTTGAGCGTGTTGAACATGTAATTAGTTTACTTATTTTCCAAAAGAATGGGCTGTACAGGTAATGAAGTACAGAATTTAAGTGTGCACCCTTCTCGGTTGCTTGCATGACTCTGGCATGAAGGGGTGGCACAGTACTCTTGCGGGAGACTGAGCCAGGGGTGGAGTTCAGTCTGGGTCCGGCATGGTGATATGAGCGCCAGGGGACACATGCTGACTCTGGAACCTTGCGACTGTGACAGGGACAGCAGCATAAAATGTTTGTTTTCTTTTTAATTCAGTTTTTTGTGAATGACATTTGCATGTGTAATTTCACTCTGCTTAAAGTTCAAGGTAACACAGAAAACAAACGCCTCTTCCATCTTTAATGGGCAGTTTGAGTGTGTTTTTATTTTTGTCTCTTTCTTAGTATTGGTTTTTGCTTTTCTGTGTGTAAAGCTATAACTTCTCTAGAGACCTAATAAGCTTTTAGGTTTTGATTTGATTCTACATGTTTGGGTTACTAATCCACCAGAACTTGGATTGTCAGCCAGAACCTTGGTATTCCTTAGGTCTCTTCTGCTTCATGCGTCCCTGATTTCTGTTGTGTACTGCAGTGTGTGTCTGCACTTCCTTCTCTTCCTGCCCAGTGTGCGTTACAGCGCTCAGTGCTGGTTCAGTGTCTCTCGGAGTGGCACCCTTGGTTGCTGCTGTATTTGAAATATTTTATGTTTCATGGTTTTACTTTGTCAGTCAAGTTTAAGAACGTAAGCCATGCTGGGGTGTTTGCGACAGTTCAGTTACGCTGCAAATTAATGGGTCATGAACCATCGCCCTGCCACCCTCTTCTGTCTGGTCACTTGTGGGTTATCAGCTAACGCCCTAGCTCACCTGTGTGAGGGTGTTGTCATGAAAGTGTGCTTGGAAGAGTCCCTGGAAATTTTGATAGGCAAAAATTTGTTGATTATTTGACATTCCCTCTTGGGCGATTTGTTTTTAAACTATATTAAGCCAGTTCTGAAGAGACCAAAAAGTAGATTCCCGGTGGGAGTAATGGCTCAGTTGAGAGTCCATCCTGCCTTTTCTGTGCTATTCTTATCAAATGTGAAAGCTTACAGAAAGTTATTTGACTTGTATCAGCATGCTTTAAAATCGGATTTATATACAGCTCATTGTATGCTAAGCTTCCGAGCTTACTCCTCTCTCCTGTACGCAGCCTCTCCGTCGATGTGTCGTCCCCTGATTTGTTCGGAAGCACCCATGAAGACTTAAGTTTGACTTCTGTAAGTAAGATGGCAAACAGAAGGTGACACAGGTCACTGTGAACCACTCAGCCATGTCGTTCGTGTTTCTGGGGGTACTCCCGCCTCCCTGCCGCAGCACGGGCATGCGTGCTGTCGCACACTGGGCAGCGCTGCTGCAGTAAGTGCAGCTGCACCGAATTCCACACCTAGAGCTGCACGCTGAGCTGCGCAGGGCGCGTCTTCTCAGGATCGTGGGTCCCCAGGGCCCAGTCACCTGGCACTGGAAGCCGAAGGAGGCGCGGCACATGGCGTTGCCCTCACGTCATTGCCACCTCAGCCATAGGAGCTGCGCTTCCCTCTGCTTTATTCCTGTAAGCTCCCCACTGTGTGGGAACGCAGGTGGCACGGGCAGAGAGAAGTCAGAGCATCAGAGCGGGGCTTGGCCACACACGCGCGCACGGCCACATGCATGCAGCTACACACACACGGTCACATGCACACATACACACAGCCACACGCATGAGCTTGGCCATACACACGGCCGCATGCAGCTACACACAGACACACACACATGGCACATACACACACACAGGTACACTCTTCAGGTGGATGCGTGTATACTTTATATTTTATATGCAGAGTTTACACACATGTATTTGTTTTTATTTTATACATATATATTTCATGTTTATATGTTGCATATCTTCATTTTGCATGCCTATGAATGTGTGTTTATTTTTGACATGTACATGTATTTAGGGATAATTCACATACATACACATATATTACCTTGTTTATACATTTAGCCTTTGGGAAAAACTGAAACTTCCTTAAAGAAAATTCCTTCCTCATGACGCATGGTGTGTGTGTATCTTAAAAAACAGAAGTGTGGGCTGTTGCCCGCCCTGTGTTGTTTGCAGCTGTGATGTTATCACCGTGAACTAACTCCTAAATAATAGGTGGCTCGGTATATTCAGAACAGAGCGTAGTGAGAGTAACTGGAGACATTCTGGCTGTGCTTAGGTGTGTGACTAGGTAAGGAGCATTGCCGTGCACTGTGATAGACAGCTTCTAAGGAAAGGAGAAGCGCTCCCTTAGGGCCGGCGCCATGGAATGGGCGACTCTCGGTGGCAGTTTCTGCGGGGGGAGTGGACGAACTTGTCCGGACCCCAGGAGGGAAGCCGGACAGCTTTGTGGACAGCCGCATGTGAGTGGGCGATAGGATGCCTGCCAGTGCCTGAGAACACTAAGGAAAACACTTGCTGTTCTGCCCAGCTGAACCTGTGGCTAGCGCCCCCCAAAGCTGTGGCAGGGGAGCCCTGGCAGGGTGCTGCCCCAGCCACCCTGAGACCGGACCAGCCAGGACTCCACTGAAAGCACTGAATGCCAGGGCGACAAGTCCAAAGCATTGGGCGGGTACTTTCTGTGGGCAGTGGTGCCTGGGGGGCCACCTGCAGAGATGGCCTGGTGCCAAGTCCA
>RJWT010023376.1:0-16846 GCA_004365215.1 Cuniculus paca | reverse complement strand
TGTAAATCCCAGCACTCGGGAGGCTGAGACAGGCGGATCGTTGTGAGTTCGAGACCAGCCTGGGCTACAAAGTGAGCTCAAGGCCAGCCTGAACGGCATAGTGAGACCCTGTCTCAAAAACAGGGCTGGGGATCTAGCTCAGCGGTCTAAGCGCCTGCCCCGCAAGCGCAAGGTCGTGAGTTCAATCCCCGGTGCCGCAAAAAAAAAAAAAATAAAAGAAGTCATGACTCCAGGCCAGGGATCGCTCAGGGGCATAAGTGCCTGCCTGGCAAACACAAGGTCCTAAGTTCGATTTCCAGTGCCAAAAAAACAAAACAAAGCAAAGCAAAGTCATGACTCCCTTATTTAGTTAGAAAAATTGACAGAAATATGGAAAATGGAAGCAGAAAGTCTCTCTAATAAGGAATATACTCATAAAAGCAGCTTAGATGACTAATAATCATTAATAAAAAAGCTATCATTTGGTTGTTGGATACAGATGGAATCTAGCTGGCATACAGGCATTTGGAGTTAGGGTTGTATAACATCTTCTGTGTTCCTGTAGCAAACTCTCTAAAAAACAAAACAGAATTGAGACTGTATAAAAATACAGCCAAGCTAGTGCCATGCAGATACAGAAAACTAACCAGTGAGTGCAACTAGATCATGATACTGAGTTTACTCAAATCTATTGCCTCTCTACCTAGGATTCCGTCCCTTGCCCTGCTCCTGGGCCCATTATATGCCTGTGGATAAAGTGCAATCATTAAACGCCCCTGGTTTATCTTTATCTCAACTCTCCTATGTTCTCTAAAACCCAAGTGAAGGACCAACACCAGATGTGTGATGATCAATGCAGGGTTATGAAGCAGAGGGCTAATAAGTGTATAAAAAATTTTTAAAAAAAAGACAATTGAAGATAGTTTCTACATTTACCATTGCCAAAAACATTGCTTATAATGTTACTTGATAGTCCATGTACCAAATATCTGTATTAAGGGCCATCATATAATTCCATGTGACAACTAGTGCATCTTACAGTCACATATTAAAAATCAAAATATCTTAAAAATATTTTATATTCATATAGTAGAATTCTACTCAGGAATATCAAGGAACTAACACTGTGTATTAACTTCTAAAACTTCATACCAGGAGAAAGCTTAAAGCCTGCATAAAATACTATATATTAAGAAGTACCATTTATAAGAAGTTGTAGAGCATACAAATCCATATTCAAAGAAATTTGAGCAGTGAAGAATGGATTGGAAGGGACTATTTTGAAGTAATGGTTATATTCTACACCTTGATAGGGAATTGGGTGACAGAAGTGCATGTGTTTGTCAATTTTGGAATTCTAACACTTAACATCTGTGCAGTTCATTGCAGGTAAGTTACACCTTAACATTCTAAAAGAAAAAATATGTTTTCTCTTTCTCCTTGCCATAACGCATGTTCAAAGGTTAACTTTCAAAAGTAATCACAGATAACTAAATGCACTATCATGTCAGGACATGTACCACTTCCTACTTTTATTTTAATTATTTCTAATTTAACAAAATTACTCATTGGTTATGTTACACTTTAAAAAAGGCGTAGTATAAATGTACACACATATATGATCATCTTTTGCACAACAAAGATGACAGAACTATAAAAGGTACACTTGACAATTCAGAAGAAACTTCAAAAATCCCATGTTTTTACCACTCTCAACCTCAATGTTTTTCCATTACAGTCTAACTGAATACAGAAAAAGATAAATTCTTCTCCTGATTTTAGTCATTACATCAACATTTTATTCTCCTTTGAAAAATGTAGCATTGCTCAAGCAGAATATTTACTTGAAAATAATATTCTGTGAATTTAAGTGCGTGATTATGGTTACAAAGACTATTTGAAATTGTCCAAATACAGCAATTCTATAAGAACTCCAGGGTGTCTCTGCTTAACTAAAATAAAATTTGTATGAGTATGCAGAATTAAATAGAAAATATAAAAATATGAAATTTTCAGAATTATATACTTAACATATAAAGGGAGGGCAGAGTTTTTCATTTGAAACAATATTTGAAACTATTGTGACACATGGGTTAGGCAGGGAGTGAGTGGAAGAGAATTTATAATTTTATTTCTACCACAGATCTGTCTAATGGTTTATCTCAGTATTTACAGTTTTCTCAGTATGTGAAAACTTAATATTCACTATGCAACATACTTCACAAGTCCCTACTTCAGAAGTTGCCCCATAGACACTGCTCATTAAGAATGCTTACAAAGCTATGAATAATGCTAATATTTTCAGAAATTAAGCTCTCCTCTGATCCAACTTTTCAGGTTTATCCTCTCTGGTGAAACTGAAAACTTTCAAAATTATATTTTTGTTCTTGTATTTCAGTATAAACCTGCCCAGAAGCTGCCAGCAGTACCCATGCCACAACCTGAATGCTGGGCTGTTTTGAAATTTTCTCTGCCAGATTAATCAGCACACCACTCTTCATCCCAATCTCTTGCAAAGCATCAGAGCATGAACAAAATGAAAATAAGTCCTCTGTCAGAGCACAACATACAGGTCTTGAGCCAAGTTGCCATTTGAGTTCTTGTCTGCAAACCTCTTACTTTACCATCTGCCATTTTAGCAGCATTCTGATCTTCTGAACTCAGATCACACTCTTCTATCAACCTTGGGTTACAGAATTCTAGGGCTCCTTTAACTGACATCTCCAAACTGTTCCCAACTTCTCATATGAACAGTTCCAAAGGCTTTGAAGCCTTATGGTCAGGTTGTCACAGCAACAAGCCTACTCACGACCAAATCAGTTTCAGTCACTTGCTGGGATATAATACAAGCCAAAAGAGAAGTTTATTGTGGCTCATACAGTCTATGGTTAGCTGGATCCAAGGCAGAAAAGGACATGGCAGAGGGCAATAGCAGAGAAAAACCTGCTTACACCATGGCTGCCAGTAAGCAGAAAGAGAAGGGAGGAGCAGGGGAGGGATATATGTACCCTTCCAAGCACTCCCAGGGACCCGCCCCTTTTGATCAGACCCCACCTCCTAACAGTTAGCAAGCTATAGAACCCTCCATGGTTCAGTTGTCTTCCAAAAACCCTGCCTATGAGCGCATGAGGACTTCAGGGGACATTCTTAATGTAAACTGTAACAGTATATAAAAAACAAAAGGTAGATACTTATCAGGAGAGGGGTAGAAATGGGATAGATGGGTGCAAGGATGAGTTCGCATCTGATAGGAGTTGGAAGTGGACATTTTTTTTATGTTTTAAGTAATGGTAATTATATCAATTTTCTATCCTTTAATAGGAAAAAGTATGCATATATATAATTATATATGTTATATTATATTAAATATATATATATATAATTTTCCTGCTTTTCTACTGGGTTCTCAGTTGCTAATGAGCTTGACCCTTTTTTTTTTAAATAGCCTTTTGTCTATAATATTCTATGTGACTATTTTTTCTCAGATTCCCAATTGTCTTTAAATGTTTTTGGTAATATTTTCCAAGTAATAGATTCTGAGTTGATTGCATTTGATTTCAATGCTTTGTTGTGTGTGTGTGTAGCTTTGGAGATTTGTAGCATTTTTTGGACAGGAATTTCTCACCCTGATAATAACCAAAAATAAAGCAAAACAAATTATCTTTTCTTTTAGTGTTTTATACTGTTTTATTTTTAATATTTAAACATTTCATCCATCTGATTTTATTTTGAGGCAGAGTATTAGGCAGAAATTCAACTTCACTTTTCTTTTCTTTTGTAGAAATCTCTTTGTAACTCATTTTCAAACTAATCTTCAAAATACACCACATTCCTGTGTGTATCTGTTTCTACTTTGGAACTTGCATTGATCTTTGTGTTCATGACCTACCATATATTTTAATTATTGCAACTTCAGAATATATTTTAATGTTGATAAAAGTTAGTTTCCTTTTACTGCTATTATTTCTTAAAAGTTTTCTGGATACTTTTTTACATGACATGTTGATTCTGTACCTCATTCAAAATAAAATTATCTTAAAATTTTAATTGAATTATACTTACCCCTTAAAGATATAAAAAGCATTCCAATTAGTCTTCTTTCATCATTTAAAATGTTTTCTTTATTTAAAACCTGCATATTTCTTCTTATAGTCATTCCCCCATCTTTCATGCTGCTAATGTAGCTGTCAATCTATTTTGGTGAAAAAAAAAAAAAAGAACAATATTACTTTACACTGGGTCAGTATAGTTCATATCAGTATTTGTTAAACCTACAGTGATACTACATGCATGACTTTTCAGTATCTTATTTTGAACAATCATATTAACTCTACCATCAATTATATATTTAATCCATATACCAATTATATATGTGAATTCAACGTTTTGTTTCCAAATTGTTTCAATAAATGTCTTAGAAATTCTTTCCTTCTTTGAACTTGTCAAGTATCAGTTTTGGCATATGAACATAAAACAAGCTTAATTTTTTTAATTGAGGCTGTCAGGAAGGATAAACTATATGTTCTTGGCCCTCACAAATCAACATGCATAGGAAAGCAGCAGAGAATGGAAACAGAAACCACATAGTTCCCATGCCGGCTCCACAGGGGGCAGCACGAAGATGCCCTCAATGACAGGACAGAGGCTCGAGCAGGGGAAGGCTAAGTTACTTTAAAATAAGTTTTTCCATTTATAAAACATAACATAATTGTGAAAACTATATATTTTATATATCCATTTGGAATGACCAGTACTTAGAGTGGAACTACTATAGCTCTCAGTTGGCTGCTTTCAGTCATATAAAAAGTAATGCACCTTTATTTTTCTGTTAAAGCTCCAGACTTTTATTTGATGTCCTCTTTTCTACTTAGTTCAATTTAATTTTATTGCATATTTTGTCTTCCCAGATTCTAAATACCTTTTTGCCAATATATCTCATGTTAAGTAATTATTGGCATAAAATGATAATAAAGTACCATCAGATGGGAAGCACATATTTAGATGGGGGTTGCCCGCCACCTATAAAAGAAAGTCAGAAAAGCTGAGAGGAATAACAAGAGTTTGTTTAAGAGAGGTACAAAGGAAACACAAGCATTTATCTGAGAAGGAAGGTAGAGTCAAGGGACTATACTTGCATAAAGTGCTGCATGAAAGTACTTCAGGAATGCTGAGATTTTCAGAGAAAGTACTGGTGTAAGATCTCTAAACTTTTTGTTATTTGAATCATGGTTTGTCTATCTGACTGAGTTTTAAGTGCAACACGGAGTTTGGTAAAGATTGATTAGATAATAGGTTAATTCTACGAAGTGATTAAGCTGTTCCCCTGAGGGAGAGAGGCAGTCTGGGAGATGTATTCTTTTTTTTTCCAGGCCTTTATAGTGCCATTTAATCCAGCTGTTCCGCCATGAAGTCATTTAAAGTGCTTTCTACCACTCAGAAGGAAATTCTAGATAATATAGTTAATCGGTACTAATGACATGTCCAGCATCACAGGGGATCTAGATGGAGATAGAAAGTGTAAAGGGTCAGACCCGGCTGTGCACGAGTTCCATCATACAACCGAGAAACAGCTTTGAGGGAAGATTATTCCACGAATAATGAGTCTAAGAATCATTACTCAAGCAGACCCAAGATGACCAACTACAGAGGAAATGAGGAAAAGGAGGGAATGGGTCGGTGCTTAGTAACAAGGTGCTTCATTGATTGCTGCCTTCAGAATTCTTGCTATTTTAACAGCTTTACGTCACTTGTACTATTGTTTTATTGTGTACTATTGTTTTATTGTTTTCTTTTAGCAACTCAAGGTATTCTATAGGGCATGACATTGGAATGGAAGCATCAAATTGAACTTTTTGCGTTTGTGACTACATGGATCATATTCGTAGGTCCAAGTTCCTCCAGCCCGTTAGGTATCAGCATTTACACTGAAATTATCAGACCTCAGTATATTCAGGATGTCCACCCCATCAAGCGGATGCAAGTGCAGGAAGCATGCATGACCTTGCAATGCCCCGCATCAGATGGAAGTGACTGTGTCCTCTGGACGCAGAGACAAATCTAGGGAAAGACTATGTGGTTTACAGTGGCGGTGGCTGCTCAGGGTTCTGGTGTCAATTTTTACAGACTTCAGTGAATTATCAGAGTTTGGACAGGAGACATACTCCTGATATCCTACGTGAGTAGCCTGGTTGGCACAGCTGCATAGCATCGTTATGTACCACTAAGCTCAGCCTGAAGATGCTCACACTCACGTTCTGCTCACTCAGTGTTTCTGAAGCTTTGTAAGTATAAGAACAATCCGAAGGTCTCTAAAAGTACCCATATCTGCACCCTGCAGTAGATCTGGAATGGGTCTCAGAACTAGTATTTTAAACAAGATACAAGTACATAGGACTTGGATACAGGTGTACTAAACACACCTCAGGAAACCCTGAACTGGGCAGTCACTTGACAAAAGTCACTGGGGTGGCAGATGCAGCTGGAGGAAGACACCAAGTTTGCAAACCGGCAATTTTCACAGTACTTGATGTTCTAATTTGTGGCAGAGGTTACTTGACTGCTCTACAAAGCACAAAGCCTTAGTTTCTGTTCCAGCTCCCTTTGTTGGTATTTTTATTGGTCATCAGACTAAAGAGGTGTGTCAAGGACTGGAAGACAAAGGACACATGAATCCCTAAAGTATCTTGGAGAGTCCTCTAGAAGTGAGAGACAAACTGAAGATTGTCTGAGGTGATGGAACCTGTCATCTAAATGTCTCTGGATGGTGACAGGCACCCTTGGAATTGGGGCTTGGTCTCAGTTTCTTCAGAATCCCCCAGCCACTGTGGGATGCTATTCCCAAAGGACCAAAGTTTAGTTAATGAAGCTGCTGCAGTCTGCAGTTTACAAGCTGTCCTTGAGTCTCAGTAGCCTCACCAGTAAAATGGGTATAATACCCACATACTGGATTATCGTGAGGAATGAGGAAAACAGGCATAAAGCATTTAGAGTGGCATGGGTACAAAGGCAGTTCTGTACTTTTTTGCTTTCACATATATCATGGAGGGCTGGAAAGAATGCAGATTATATAGTTGAAGGGACCTGATTTTGAGTCCCATCCTGTGACTTCCTCACTGTATGACTTAGAATGGTTCATTTTCTCTTGTTACAGGTAAGTTACGCATTTGAAAAACAGAATCACAATGCCTGCTTGGCAAATTGCTGTGAATATTAGCAATCATATTAGAAAAGAATACCTGGATTCCCACAAAAATAAGTCAGTAAATATTATCGTTTCCTTCCTTCTTTTCCTTCCTCCTTTTCCTGAAACTTTTTTTCTTCTTATATTTTGAGGTTCTGAACTCATAAGACCTATAGAGAGTGAGTTTCTTTCTCACTCTGATTTCAGCTAGCCATTTCACGTACTGCACAGAACCTTAGAGCTGATAAAAACATAGATTCATAAGTCAGTGAGATCAGCAACTCCATGAATTGTTATCTTTATGCAGGACTCAGGATTACCTTGGAGAAGTCTGTGAAAGGACAGGCTGGCCTAATGTAACAGTTAAGCCTCTTGCCAGTCACTTCTCAAGGCCAGCCCAAGGGAAGCTGTGTTAGCTCACTTTCAGATGATGGTGCTGCAGCCCTGGAGTTATGTGGGTGGATGTCCAAAGGTACTGGTTTTTCTCTGAGTATGTGAATGCAAGACACCAACTTCCTTGGTTCTTCTAGTCAATTCATTGCCACCAGATGTAATTAAAGCTAGTATTTCCCGACCAGGAATCAGATGTTAAGAGTCCTGAAGAATGGACTCATGACCTTTATTCTGTTAGAAAACACTCACTATCTTCCAGAAAAATCCACGTTTTCTGGATCTCACAAAAAAATCTTCCATTGGATGAGTGAGAAATTCTGGTTATATACCTGCAAAGCAGGTCAGTCATTTTTCTCCTACTTGGAGGGTCAGCTGTGAAGTCAGCCTACATTCATCTCATAGACCACAGTCACCCTGCAGTCTGCCTGCAAACAGGCAATGATTAGCATGTGGAAAACTCACACCTCTTCAACATGGTCATGAGTCTCCAAAGGACACCAGCTGGAAGAAAGGGATGTGCTGTGTGCCTGCAGACCCTCCAGTCTGTCCCAAGCGGGGATGTTGCCATGGGTAGAAAAAGTTTCTTTACTATTTTACCTCAAAGCAGAGAGGCTCCAGCAGAGGAGCATCATCAGCCTGGTAGGATACAGGGGATAAGCAGGGCTGGAAACCAAACTGTGGGGAACTATTGATACCAACCAATTATACACAAGTGATTGATTAGCTCGGTCTGCAGCGTGAAGAATAGCAATGGGGTTTGCTTTCCACAGCCAGATTAGGAGATCCACAGTAAAATAGTAGGATTGAGCAAGCAGAAGCCGAGAAGGAAAATGAAGACTGCTGTCAGGAACTAGAAGGGCCATGACTAAGTTGCTGGACAAATCCAGTAGACTCTGCAGGAGAGCATTCTCCAGGCTTTGAGCTCTTCTCAGGGAGCCACTTTTGTGAATTGGGCTACTTCGCATGTGATCATTAACATACTGCAAGCACAAGCAAGCCACCGTTCAGTGTCAAATTGAGCAATTTCCCTAGGGCACTCCCAAATACTAAGCCCTGAGGAGGAGTTGAAGAATGCCCATCGGATATAACCATGTTCCCTGCCCTGGGGTGGTTGATGATCCATTGACGAATACATGTACTTAGCAACTACTTTTAATAGGCCATTGACTCAACAACAAGGAACGCAAAGATAAACAAGATACTTTCCCTCCACCTGGGCTTGGTAGAACCATTTTAGGTGGAGATTGGCAAATTAAGTAAGGAAACGAGACTGTGTAGAGTTGATAGTAACAAAGAGGGAAACAGTTTTACTCTTGAAATTCTTATAGGGCATTTTACAAAGCGATCTGGTTAGAAGAAAAACTCAGAGGCAACTAACTGTCAGTGTTTTATGCTCCTAATGGAGTAAAGAGCCCAATTGTTTAGTTGAGCACCTTAATGCATTTTTGCTATGAGAATTGGAAGATCTGGTCTGGGGATATAGTGCAGCAGCACAAGCACCTGCCTGGCAAGCACAAGGTCCTGAGTTAGATTCCTGGTACCAAAAAAAAAAAAAAAAAAAAAAAAAAAAAAAGAAGAAGAAGAAGATCTGTAATGAGCTGAAAATTGCCTGCATAACAGTCATAAGAATGTAGAATTCTACAGTAAATTAGGAGCTGGGTCTATGAGAAGAAATGGGGTGGGAGAAAGAGGAATAAACAAGAAGCAAGAAGCCAGGATGTCTTTCAGGATAGCCTGGCTTGAGGTAGGGCAGTGGAAAGACTTCCAAAAGATGTAGGATGTCTGTATTAGTCAGCTTCCTGTTACTGTAAGGAAACATACGAGACAATTGATTTATAATGAGGAAAAGATTTTGGCTCTTGTTTGGGAACTTCTAGTCCAAGATCAAGTGGCCTCATACATTTGGGCCACTGGGAAGGGCAGCATAGCATGGCAGAATAAAACTGCTTACATCATGAGCTAGGAACCAAACAGGATCAGCCAGAGCCCCACAGTCCCCCTTAATAATGTGCCGCTAAAATGACCCAGGTGCATAGCATTTCCCAGTAGTGCCATCTCAAGGGCCAGGACTTCAACATGTATGTTGGGAAGACGTGTGTCTGCACCGTAACAATGTCTACTATTTTATTTTATTCATATTTGTACATTTCTGCCCGTCTGTCTGTCACTGAGAGTAGAGAGATTCTTTATAAAACCATAGAAGACTATTATATTTCGAGTTTAGGCTGATGCTCTTTGGAGAAGTGGGTAGTGAAAAAATGCAAACAGATTCCTTCCAATATCCTTCATCCTCCCTTCATGCCCTGAATCCGACGAGGCTGTTGGTGCATTCGTAAAAGATATGAGACCATTGGTGAGCCACATTTATCAGATCTTTAGGTATAAAGCCATGAGATGGCTATATTCGAAGTCCAAAAGTGCAGACTTTCTATTTTAACTAGAATTCAGTCATTGAAAAATTTAAATCTGAAGAGTAATTTATTTGAATGTTGATAATAATTATACCACAATTATAGCTGAAGCATTTCATAAAGAAGTTTGTTTTTAAGTGATAGACAATTTCAGAATTTGACTCTTTTTAAAGGTTCTTTCTTTTTTTCTTTTTAAAAGCAAAACAGAAAAAAGGGTAGAAATGATACAGAATTTCAAAAAATAGGAAATTAACACTAGTTGATATATTGCATATTGTTATCTTAGAAGTAGTTGTTCAGGTTACAAGATCTAGGCATAAAAAACGATCAAACAATCAAACAATGACAGCATAAACTGTTATTTTTTGATGAATTAACAGAGATTGGTAGTATAGTTCTCTATCTTGCACACATATACATACATACAGTTATATATGTAAACCTACATACATATAATCTTTTCCTTTCTTCCATGTCTCCTTTCCCCTAATTTGACTCTTTTTAAAGTAGGCCAGAATTTGGAGTATGGGGCAGAATTGGGAAAACAATCTTCCACAGGCTTTAATTTTTAAAGAACATTTTGCACGGATACTATTGTTTTCTTTCTTGCAATAATCTTGTATAAGTATAGATGTATATGTATTTTAACTTTGACCATGAAAACTTTCACTTAGTTTTGGGCCCTGAGTGTAAAACATCTGACAATATTTGGGGAGAAAATCCAAATTGCCTCTCTTTGTTTGCATAAGCAAAAGGAAAAGTTCAGGGTATCCATCTGCAAATCAACATCAAAGGCGTTTCCCAAGATGCAAGGGGGTGACAAGTATTTGGACAACAGTGTGAGGTCTCCCGTTAGAGGCACTGCAGCCTTCTACAGTAACCACAGACAAGGGTAGTGGGAGGTCTCTGTGTCTTTACTGCAGAGGTAGCCAAAGCCCCCAGCTCTCTGTGACACCTGTGAGTGATGGGATTCACAGTGCACTTTCTATGGAATTAAGCTATCCCAAAAGCTTTCACAGATTCAGAGGGTGGGGAAAAGAAAAGTCGGCAAACCAACACTTCTGTTCAGACACCTAATACTAAACAGGCCTCGTGTAAGTTATTCAATGCATAGGAAATTTACTTTCCAGAACTACAGCCCTGACTAAACAGCCTCTATTTCTTTCCCATTATTAAGTAGGTCATGGTTTTTTTCTTTTTTCTTTTCCTTTTTCTTAAAATGAGATCCCCACAATCACAGATTTTACAGGCAAGGACATGATTTCTATTACCTTGACTACCAGGCTTTTAAAATTCTACAGTCATTATTCTAAGCATTATTCTATTGCCTTTGAGGTGCTGATGCCTAGATCATCTGATACTGGGGGGACACAGGACTTACTCTGCCCTGAAGCTCTTAGTAGCGCCGGAACTCCTTGCTTCCTGGCTTTCTAGCACCATCTCCCCCTGTTTCCCTTCCTTCCTTTCACCTTCTCTCCTTCCTGTTTTTCTTCTTCATCCCTCTTTTTTCTCCCTTTCACCTCTACCTCTTTTTTCTTTTCTTTCACATTCTCCCATTTTTTCCTTCTTTCTATAACATTACTTTAGCACCATTATTCTTATTAAAGTAGAATATAATGCAGAAAATTACACCACTCATAAGAATAGTGCTCATTAACACTTTATGGAGTGAAAAGCCATGTGTAACCAGAATTCAAATAAAACTAAAGTAAAATTTCAGAATCTTCTTTGTGTTCTCTTCAAATTATTAAGCACCTCCTTCCTCCTCCCCAAAGCACACTGCTATTTTGACTTGTAGTACATAGATTAGTATTTCTGTCTCTAAACATATAAATGGATCCATCTAGTGTGTTCTCTGCTATGACAGGATTATTTTACCTAACACTATGTGAAATTTATTCTCGCTATTGTCTATAGAAGCAATTCATGCACTGTCGTTGATGTGCTATTAGAAAAAGAGAGAACAGAGTGAGAAAAACATTTCTTCATGCATTTGGCTTTTAAAGAGGAGCCTGTGAATAAGGATATGCTGCCATTTATTTATTCATTCAACTATATTGTTCGATAGTTGATGTCATTTCTGGCAGCAAAAGGGTGGCTGATCTCATTCTTAAATGAGCTTTCGGTTTCTGTTGAATAAGTACATAGTCAAGATCCAAGTTGTTGGTATATAGGATATAAATATAGTAAGCTTTCATAGGTACTTCCAGAACTGTCCAAAATTGTTACACCAATAATACCAGTTACTCTAAATTTTTCCCAACACTTAGTATTGTCAGATTATACTTTGCTTTATTTTAAAACAAGACTACTAATGGATGCACCATGATCTTGGTCTGCTTCTCATTTGTATTTCTTATTAACCAAAAAGGATGGGTATTTGTTTATTTTTACACAGGCCATTTGAATACCTTCCTTTAAGAAGCATCTATAAAAGGCATTTGCCTAATTTTAATTGATTTGCCCATCAGTTAAGGATTTCTTATGTTCTTAGTGTATTCTGTATATAAATTATTTGACAAAAATGTATGTGGCAAGCATTTCCTCCCATTCTGTGACTTACATTTTCTTTTTACATTCTTTTTTCCCCTATACTAGGAGTTGAATCCAGAGCTTTTTCACTGAGCTACATCTCCAGTCTTTTCAAAAACTTTTTTAGCTGGGAGAAATGGTGCATTCCTGTAATCACAACACTCAGGAGGCTGGGACAGGAGCATCACTGTGAGTTTGAGGCCAGTCTGGGTTACATAGTGATTTCAAGACCAGTCTGAACTACATAGTGAGACTCTGTCTCGAAAAAGAGTTATTTATTTAGAGACAGGGTCTTGCTAAGATTTCAAGTTGCCAAGACTAGGATCAAACTTGGTGTTCTCTTTCAGCCTCCCAGAATTCTGGAATTTGAGACACCATGTCTGGCTCACTTTGCATTCTTAATAAAATCCATTAAATCAATTTTTGTCTTTATGATTCATTTCTTTTCTGTTTGGGAAATCATTCCTCACCCATAGTTCATGAAGATAATCTTCTTTGTTAACTTCTAAACCTTTTATTTCTTACATGTCACATTTAGTTCTTCAGTCTAAATTGGAATTGAACTTCAGATATAACAAGACATTATCTAGATTCATTTGTTCACATATAGAAATCCAGTACTATCTTTACCTATGCTGGAACAGGGGGCTTTATCATACATGAAGTTTCATAATTTTGTAGATCTGTTTTGGTACTTTGTTTGATTTATTGGTCTGTCTATTATTGTGCCAATACAACACCAGTTCTATCATTGTACCGTTAAAATATTCTCGATAGCTCTTAATGGAAATCCTTCAAGTGGTACTACTCCTCACGTATTGTCTGGGCTTTGTATGGCCATTTGGGTTTCTATAAAATTTTTAGATCATTTCCTGAAATTTCAATTGAGATTAAGCTGTTTCTGTAGATAAGTTTGAATGAATTGTACTATCTTGATTATTTATTAATAGATCAGGCTTTTATATATAAGACTTTCTCATTTGCTATAGCTATGATTTTTAGTATTGGGCAGGATAGTAAATTTTTGTAAAAATATTTCATCCAAGACGTTCTTACATATTTGATGTTTCGATGCTTGTGTAAGTATAACCATTTTATATCATTTTTCTATTACTTTCCTATTTGACTTTATTTTACCCTCAGATTTAATGATGTGGTCATAATTGATTTAAAATTCCGGAGTGACGAGATACAAAATTCTTTCCAGCATCTTAAGGATAGCATTCCATTATCTCTGTCTGCCAATTTTAGTGATAAAAGCCAGCTATGGTTCTTGTTATACATCCCTGTATACGATGTAGAGTGCCTCTCCTCTAGCTACCTTTAGAATTGTTCACTTAACCTTTGAGATTCAGCAGTTTCATTATGAATAACCCAGGTATCATTTCCTTTGTATTGATCCTTTTAGGTCACTAAGCATCTTGTGCTGAAGAGTAATATTTTATTACTTAATTTAAGAAATTCTTGACAATAATTTCTCCAAATATTGTTTTCTGTTCCCTTTTCTCTCTCCTCTCCCTTGGAGACTTGAATTCCCCAAATGTTAAGTCATTTGAGCTTGTCATACAGATCACTACAGCTTTGTTCATTTCACTCAAACTGTTTTATCTTTGGTTTTATAATTTCTATTTATTGACTGTCAATGTCACTGAACTTTTCTTTTTCTATGTTCAATATACTGTTAGAGCCACTCACTGAAATTTTCAATTTAGAATCTTACTTCTCACTCCTTGAATTTCAATTTTTGTAGTTTCCCTCTCTTTGTTGGGGATCCCTATCTTTTAATTTATTACATTCATCTTTTTCTTTTAACTCCTTGCATATATTTAGTATAACTCTTTGAAGGTCATTGACTGCTAATTCCAGCACTTAGTTCATCATGCAGACAATTTATGTTAACTGATTTTTCTCTTGTTTATGGCTCATAGTTTCCTGCTTATTCATGAATTAATAAGTTTTGATTGAATAAAGAACATAGAAGATTTTATGTTGAGGAAGACTGGATTTGTTTAAAGGATATTGAATTTTTTCTACTGATAGGTAAATTACCAGTGCATTCTAGTGTTTATTTAAGGTTTGGTTATGTTTTGTTTAGATGACTCTATGATCTCGGTCTTTAGTTCTGGGGTATATTCATTTATTTTAGTATATGATCCTTATTTGAAGTATGGACTTCCTGGAGTCTCAACTAAATACTTGAATTTATTAAGATACTTTCGTTAAGCCTACATTACAGTTCAGTGTCTCCTGTCTGAATAGCCCCACTCTACAAAATTCATAGCAAACAATTATGAATGTCCCATAGCACTTCAAAACAATCTGGTGGTGATCAGTGCTAGTTAAGAAGCTTTGGGTTTATTACATAAATCCGGGCTGGTGAGAATCCTGCTCCAGGGCCAAACTCAAGCATCATAGTACCCATGCCATTCCTTCTTAAAGAACTGGTCAGGGAAGAATAGAAAGCAGGCAGAGGTAAAATCAAGTACCTGAGGAGAAAATTCCAGAAGCAAATACATTTGCTGCTTGCTTTCTCTATCTCTAATGCTTAGCATTCCATTCTCTGGTTCCTTTCCTTAGCTTGAGAAAAAGCTACAGGTATGGATATAAATGTTAACAGAAGTATGCAGTTAGGACCAGAGTTATAATGGTGGTTCTCTAATGTAAAATCTCTTCAGTGTGATCATTTTTCAGACAAATTTTATGAGGAGAATTTTTCTGTCCACATGCCATTCATCCTCTTTCCAGTCCCTGAAGCATACTGTATATGAGATTTTCAGTAGAAATAAGAAGTGGGAGAGGTAGGGAAAACTACGATGGGGGCCAAGGTGTTAAACTTAATTGGCTTGGGAGTCACCTAGGATATTAGTAATGCACACTTACTAAGTGTGGGGGTGTGACTCTGGAGGCTATACGGTTCCTGTCTTCTTCTCTGGTGCAGTTCTCCTGCTCCGTTTCCTGGGCACCATGAACTGAGCACCTCTGTTCTGTGTGCCTTCTGCCGTGAAGCCCTACTTTGGAGCTAGCAGATCATGGACTGAATTCCCTGAAACTATGAGCCAAATTAAACCTTTCCTCTTTTAAATTGTGGGCATCAGCTATTGTGTCTCAATTATGGGAAAGCTGACTGATACAGGGGTTGATTCTTGTTTCCTAAAAATGCATAAGAAATCTCTCCAAAACCTAGTAGTTTAAAAAAGTAAATGTTATATTACTTTTCTTGGTTCATAAATTGACTAACTGAACTCAGTTGGGCTGTGCTGGCTTTATTTGAGTCACTCACATAGACTGTGACACAGCTGCAAACACATTGAGGCTGAAGATAAAGTTACCTCTCTCTAGGTCAGCTGTGGCATGAAGTCACCTGGGACTTCTCCCACTCACGTTCTCTCAGACCCTGTCCTCTTCATGTAGTTTCTCTAGCCAAGGTAGCTGGCACCTGATGCCCCCGTGACAGAGTGGGACAGAACTCCATGAGGTTGTGAACACCTGGAAACAAGGCTCACCAGTGAACACCTTTGGAGATGACCCCTAAGGGATGGATCAGAGTCCTGGAGAAGCGCACGTGTTACTTGATGAAAGTGTTTTAAAACATTGTGATAAGATATACGGAAAAAGGGTAAAGCAATTGCTTTAAAAGTAAAGTTTCAAACTAAAATTTAAAAATGAAGTTGGGTCAAACATCGTGTGTGGCAGCAATGTACAAATCACAGGCTATGGTCCTCAGCTGAGGAGTATGGTCACCCGCTTAGTCACATCAGAATCTTAGGCAAGGGTGGCATGAGATTTAGTGTTTTGTTGGGGACCGTGGGTAGCACTTAAAAAACAAAGGTGACATGCTTAACTCTGAGCAATAAAGATTTTAAAACAAAATTCTGACTTTCTTGGCTTGGGTAAGTTTTGCATTTGTACTGACTTTCTGCTAAGGCAAAATATTTTGTCATGTATTTTTATGAAATTAGAAAAGCGGAGAGTACTCAGAACCAATTCATGTTTTCTTTCTGAAGTTTTGTTCTCTAGCACTCCCCCCACTTCATCCCAAACATGTTCAAAGTTGAAATTTTTACATTACTCTACAAAAGAACACACAACTTTCTTTATTTAAATTTGATCCTGCTTTCTCTTTATTACCATCCAATCTATTCCCTAGGCACGGAATTAAAACAATAAAATTCCCATTAGTTTTCACATTCATTAGTGATAACATCTAAAATTCAAATTTTCCTTTAGCAGGGAAATTTTCAAGACTGCTCGCTGGAGAAAGTTTAGGAGGCCAATGAGTCCCTCATTAAAAAGGCTGGCCCCTTGGGAAAGTGTGAAAAGGTATTCTTCCAACGATACTTTCACTTCCCCA
>RJWT010023375.1:0-16832 GCA_004365215.1 Cuniculus paca | reverse complement strand
GTATTAATTAACATAGCCTATTACTGTTTCTTATAGTTAATGTGTTAGCTTAGTGTTAACACACACAGGCCTAACAATTTCTTTGCTGTTGGTAATTTAGACCTTTCTTATGGATCTTTGGCATTCATGAATTATATCCCTCTCAGGGGTCATTGTTACTAAAATCAATTTTATTTTGGCTTTAAAAACCCTTTATTTTGCTTTTAATCTTGAAAGATACATTATGGCTACTTTTTTTAATTCCATATTAACAGTTATTTTGTTTAAACATTTTGAATGTATTATTGTACTACTGTCTTCTATTTAAAAATCAATGGTCATTCCAGTTGTTTCTCTTTGTATGTAATAATTATTTTCTTGATTGGTTGGTTTTAAGAGTATCTCCTTGTCATAAGTGTTCTCTGGTTTCATTCTCCTGTTGATAGGTATGAATTTCTTGTTATCATTTTTGAACTTCCTCCACTTAAGTGTTCACATCTTTTACCTATTTGGGAAAATGCAGCCATTTTTGGTTGCCTGTTTTTTTTTTTCTGTGTTCTTTCTTCCTCAAATTCTGATTAGATATGTGTTAAACTGAGTCAGCCCAGAAAACAGAGTTCTAGGTAGTTCAACAGGATTTTAATATGCAGAATTAGTTACAAATGTTTGGGCACACCTGAAAGTCAAATGAGATAGTGAAGCAACTTAAGTTATAACTAACAGAAGTCTGTTGTCACTCCTAGCGCTGTAGGAATATAAAGAGGAGATAGTCCTACCAAGACTCCAGAGCTGCAGACATCTAGACTTACGATATTTCTGTCCTACAGGAAGAGGAGACATAGTTGATGAAGACTCTACCACAAAAAGAGAAAACAGAAGAGAATGAACTTGGTCTCCCAATTTCTCCTACCATCCAGTCTCCCGTTTGGGACTGTCCTTGGCATAATTTCTCAGGACAGAATGGCAGCAAGGGAAGAAATGTAGGAAATACAGTTTTGAGATGTCAGCCCATAAGATTTAGAGCATGAAAAAAAAAAAAGATTCAGAGCATGGATGGTCACACATGGATCTGAGAGTAGGCCAATCATTCTATTCTCCTAATACTTTTAACTTGGTTTTTAAAATTTCCATTATTTCTTCCCCATAGATTGAATTCTGGGTAATTTTTTGTTTTGGTAAATATGTTTTACATAAAATTTATCCTTTCAACTTATTCTGAGTGTGTAGTTCATTGGTATTAAATACAGTCACATTATTGTAAAACCATCACCAACATCATCACTAGAATTTTTATCTTCCCAAACTGAAACTGTGTACCTTTGAAATAATTCCTATTCTTCCTCACCCCCTAGCAACCACAGTTTACTTTCTATCTTTGAACTTGGCTATGCTAGTTCCACCTGTGGGTGGAATTATACAATATTTTCCTATTCTAACTGGCTTATTTCACTTAACATGTGTTCCATGATCATCCATATTGTATTTAGCATGTGTCAAGAACTTCTTTCCTTTTTAAAGCTAAAGAACATTGCACTGACAGTACTGTGTATTCTACATTTCACATATCTATTTCTGTGTCAGTGGACATGGTCACCTCTACCTGTGGTAATTTATGTTTCTATGAAGATGGATGTACAAATATCTCTGGGCTGTTTTGATTCTTTTGGATATGTATAAAAAGAAAGAATTGGTAGATTGTATGGTAATTCTGGGTGTAGGTTTTTGGGGAACTGTCATTTGTTTTTCCCCAGTGGCTAAACTATTTCACATTCCTACAGCAGTGAACATGAGTTCCAGCTTCTCCACAATCTCCACAATACCTTTTGTTTTCTGTTTTAATAATAACCATTCTCATGGGTTTGAGGTAGTACCGTAGGGGTATTTTACTGCGTTTCTCTGATCAGTGTTGTTGAACACCATTTCATATACATATTGATCATTTGTGTATTTTATTTAGAGAAATGTCTATTCAAATTTTTTGCCTATTTTTAATAATAGATTGTTGTTTTAGTTGGGGTTATTTATGTAGCCCCATAGCACATATATGATTTGCAAATACTTTAATTTTGATGATTATCCTTTTATTTTGTAAATAGTATTCTCTGATACACAAAAGTTTTTAATTCTTACAAAGTCCAATTTGCCTGTCTTTTCTATTGTTGCGTGTGGTTTGTTGTCACCCAAGAAATCATTGCCAAATCCAGTGTCATGAAGCTTCTCCTTATGTTTTCTCCTAAGGCTTTTAATAATTTTAGCTTTCATATTTAGGCCTTTTCTCTGTATTGAGTTAATTTTTGCATGTGATATCAGATGACTATTCAATTTCATTCTTTTGCATGTGGATATCCAATTTTCCCAACATTTGTTTAAGTTACTCTTTTCTCCCCTTGAAAGGTCTTGGCAATATTTCAGAAGTCTGATATATAAGTTTATCCCATGGCTTTCTCTTTTGTTTCATTGTTTTGTATCTTTTATGCCAGTACCACACTGATTTGATTATTGTAGTATGATACTAAGTTTTGAAATAGAAAGTATGAAACCTCCAACATCATTCTTTTTGCTAGATTATTTGAGGTTCTTTGAGATTCTATATGAAATTGAGGATTTTTTTCTATTCAAAAATGAGATGTTGATAGCAATTGCATTGAATTTATTTATAACTTTGGGTAATATTGACCTCTTTCACTTTATGAAGATATATTACTTTTCCATTTATGTTATTTCATTTCTTTCAGCAGTGTTTTGTAGTTTTCAGTATATCAACCTCTCACTTCATTTATAAGTATTTTCTTTGGTGCTATTATAAATAGAATTGTTTCTTTTAATTCAGTTTTTTTATTGCTCATGGATGGGGTAAAAAAATGCAACAGATTTTTTTTTCATGTTGACTTTTGTATTTATTACTTTGCTGAATTTGTTAGTTATGTGTATGCATGCATGTGTGCATATGTGTTCTTTGGGAATTCCAACATACATAGTCCAGTCATTTGTAAACAGAAATACCGTAATTTTACTTGTTATCCAACTTGAATGCCTTTTATTTCTTATTCTTGCCTAACTTCCCTAACTGGGATTCCCAGTACAGTGTTGAATCGAAAAAGCAAAGGTGGATGTCTTTGTCTTGTTCCTCATTATTGCAGAGAGGCCTTCAGTCCTTCACTGTTTAGTGAGATATTGGCTGTGGGCTTTTCATATATGCACTTATTATGTCGAAGTAATTTTCTTCTATTCCTAGTCTGTTCAGTGTTTTTATCTTCAGAGGCATTCCATTTTGTCAAATGGTTTTTATGCATTAATTTAAATGATTGTGTGATTTTTCCCTTTCTAGTTTTTTAATGCTGCCTGTTTAATTGATTGATTCTTGTATGTTGAACCATCTTCTAATCCAGAATTAAATGTCATTTGGTCATGGTACATGATCCTTTTAATATTCCATTAGAAGTCAGTTTTCTGGTAGCGTTTGGTTGAGAATTACTGCATCAGTATTCAAAGGGCTATTGATCAGCAGATTTCTTGTTTTGTTTTGTCTTTGAATTTGTTCGTGGCATAATGCTGGCCTCAAAAAAGGAGTTAGGAAGTCTTCCTTTTTTTTTACATTTTTTGAAAAACGTTGAGAAAGATTAGTGTTATTTCTTTAAATGTTTAGTAGAATTCATCAGTGAAATTATTTGGTCGAACATTTTTATTGTGGTTGAGTTTTTGATTAATGATTCAGTCTGTTCACTAATTATAGGTCTATTCAGATTTTGTTTCATGATTCGGTCTTGCATCCTGTCTTGTGTTTTTCCATTCCATGTGGTTTAACAAATTTGTGGTTTAAAAATTTATAATTGTTTATAGTATAATTCTTTTTATTTCTCTAAAATCAAAAATAATTTGCCCTCTTTAGTTTTAGTCATTTTTGTCTCAGTCTACTTTAAGACTTGTCAGTTTCGTTGATCTTTTGCAAAAATCAGCTCAGTTTTTGTTTGTTCTGTTATTGATCTACATTTTTATCTTTCTTATTTCCTTCCTTTTACTGCTTTTAAGTTTCTCTTATTCCCTATTTTTGTTCCTTTCTTTTTTTTAACTAAGAGAAGATTTATTTGAAGGTGGATAAAAAATAGGAAGAGATAGCTACAGTAGAGACTATTGAAAAGTGAAGTATTTCTTCCTTACTTAATATACTCTTTTACAGCGAAAGTTTTATCTTAAGCCTTTGCCATGTTGTATATTCATGTGTTCCAAGATATTTTCTGATTTCCCATGTGATGTGTTTCTATCTCTCATTAATAGAAGAGATAATAGTGTGTTATTCACTTTTTACATATTTTTAGATTTTCCAGTTTGTTGATTTCAAATTTTCTAATTTTATTGCATTTTGATCAAAAAGATACTGTATATGTTTTCAGTCTTGTAAAAAATTTAAAGACTTCTTTTGCAGCCCTCATATATGATCTTAGAGGATGTTCTTTAAGTAGTTGAGCAAAACGTGTATTCTATTGTTGTAAGTTGACTATTATAGAAGCATCAGTTTCTTCCTTCAGTTCAATGTTTCTTCTATTTTGCATCTCTGATGTTTAATGCATATAAATTATAATTGTTACCTTCTTGACAAATTTATAATTTTGTTATTATATAGCATCTTTCTTTGTAACCTGTTAAATTTTTTGGCTTAAAGTCTTTTTGTCTGCTGTTAATATAGCTTTGTTGTTGTTGTTGTTTTCATGGAACATCTTTCTTTTTTCTCTCACCTTCAACCTATTCCTATCCTCATGTCTCAGAATGTCTCTTGTAGGTAGCATATATTCAGGTTTTTTCTCCATTCTGTCAGTCCAAGTCTTTTACTAGAAACTTAATGCATTTACATTTAAAAGACTGATAGGGAAGTACTTATTCTTCCTTTTTTAAAAAATATTTTCTGTATGTTACAGCCTTTTTGTCACATATTTACTCAGTTCTGCTATTGTTTTTTAATGGATTTTTATAATGATTTGCTTTGATTCCATTCTCATTTCCTTTTCTGTATATTTTATAGATATTTCTTTGTGATTTCTATGAAAAGTATGTATAATGCTCTAAAATCATAGGGATTTATTTCAAACTGGTACCAACTTAACTCAATTGCACATAAAATTTCTACTCCTTTATAGCTGTGTCGTAAACTTTGTTATAGGTGTCACAAATTACATCTTTTTATGTATCTATTAATGTAGATTTATAATTCTTTTATGCATTTGTGTTTCAAAGCATGTAGAGGATATAAATGGAGTTAGAAACTAAGTTATGATAATACTGATTTAAGTATTTTCCATGTAATTCTACTGGAGAACTCTACATTTTCATATGGCTTCAGGATTCTATCTAACAACCTTTCATTTCAACTTAAAATGCTTCCACTAGTATTTTTTTTATAGGGATGCTATAATGGTAATGAACCCTCTCTACTTTTATATATTTGAGAATATCTTCATTTCTCTCATTTTTGAAGACAGTTTTGTGAGATATAAAATTCTCAGTTGACTCTTTCCAGTATTACAGATATCCCACTGGCTCCTGGCTTACAATATTTCTTCTCGTTGGTGGAGAAATCCACTGATACTTTATTGGGAATACTTTGCATGTGATGAGTTGCTTTTCTCTTGCTACTTTCAGAAATCTCTCTTTGTCATTTGAAAGCTTGATAATAATACATCTTGGTATGAATTTCTTTGGGCTTACTAGCAGTTCATTGATCCCCTTAAGTTTCTAAGTCTGTCTTTCCTTAAATTAGTCAAGTTTTTTTAGCCAATATTTATTCAGGTAAGCTCTATTCCCCTTTTTTGTCTCTTCTCCTCCTTGAATTCTCTCAATGCATGTATTTTTTTCTGATTGATGGTGTTCTATAAGTTCTCTGTCCACATCTTTTTTCCCTTTATTCCTTAGATGATAATTTCAAATGTCTCATTTTGAAGCTCACTGATTATTCTGCCTGCTTAAGTTTGCTATTAAACTCTTTTAGTGAAATTTGCAATTCAGTTAGTTATTTCTCACATATGGAATTTCTATTTGACTGTCTTTAATTCACCAGATTTCATGTGATCTGTCTCATTATAGATGCATTCAAGGGTTCCATCTCTGTCTTTGAAAAAATGAATTGATAACTTTCTTTTTTAAATATTTGATAAAATTTCAAATTGTTTTAACAATGAATTCTTCTATTTGCTTTTTTGTATTCATTTCTATTCAGTATTTAGCAGCTATTTATGGAGAAACAGTTTTGTTTCTGGCATGGTTTTAAATTCTTTGAGATATTAGAGATCAAAGTGAATAAAAAATTAAGTCTTCATGAATTACATTCTAGTAGCAGAGAAAAGCAATAAATAAAGCATGATAATGGAATATTGAATTGTGTTTTAGGAGGTTATAAGTTCTGCCAAAATTGAGCAGGCTAAAAGGGACCAGGAGTTGGGAAACAGAATAGGGTAGAGAAGGGCATATAAAGATTTTGAGATAAAATGGCCTGATACGACTTACTGACAAGGTGATGGGTTATATAAAACTTGAAGGAAGTTAAGGAGTGAACCATGTAGATATCTGGACAAACAGTGCTCTAGATAGGAAAGAGAAGACAACCTAATAGGGTATCAGCTCTGCCCCCTTTTTTAAAATAGTGACCACAAAGTTTATTTTATTAAAGAAGAATTAAGTGAAAGTTTACAAAAACAACCAGAGGGGACACTTCTTGCCAGCACCCCGCTTAGGTCTGGAAGGCAGCAGCCAACCCTGCCACCATGCATACACCAGCTGCCATCAGGGGACACTTCCCACCAGCAGCCAGCTTGGGTCCAGGAGCCAACAGGTACTTCCGCCCCTGTGTGCACTCCAGCCACCGTCGGGGATGCTTCTTGCAGTAGGTAGCCAGTGTGGGCTGGGCAAAACAACAGCCAGCCCGGCATCAGCACACTTAGTGGCCACAATTGGATACCCTTAGCCAGCACTGGCCAGGAGAACCAAATAGTCACACTTCAGAGAAATTGTAGCCAACACAGGAAGTGCCTGGGACCCCCTACCCACTTGTTTGAAAGAACCCAGGAAAATGTCAAGACAAAACAAAAGGCAGTCTCTGAACTCCAACCCAAGCAGAGCAAGTCCAGGAGATGTAAACATGGAGATCAGGAGTTGCACACGTGAAGTTTTTGAAGTGATGGCAACCAAAGTAAAGAAACAACTTCATGAGGCTATAAAAGAAATTAGAACAGAAATAACTATCTCAGGTAAAAGAAGAAATGAAAAACATAATAAAAGAATTGCTAAGCATCTCTGAAGAAGACATAGATAAAAAAATAGAGGAGCACAGAAAAGTGAGGGAAACCATGAATGAACAACATAAGAGATTTAGAATATATGAAACAGATCCAAAGATATAGCCAGGAAATTAAAAACTCCATTGAAACCTGGCAAAACTGCTTGAAAGAAGCTGAAGGTAGACTTTCAAACCTTGAAGACAGGTGTGCAGCTTGAGATCATGAAAGGAAAGATCTCTGAAAAATATAAGAAACCAGGAAATAACAGTTCAACAACTGCAAGATGATGAAAAGCAAAATAATTTAACAATAATAGCTGTCAGTGAAAAAGCAGGGGTCAACACAAATGACATTAAAAGTCTATTTACAAAAGGAATAGCAGAAAACTTCCCAAGCATGGGAAAACGACAGATAAGTGAGGCATATAGAACTCCAGCTAGCCATAGCCAAAATAAATCTACATCTAGACATATAATAATCAAGATCCCAGAAATTCAGCACAAGAACAGATTATTAAAAGCTGTTAGAGCAAAGAAACTGATCACCTATAAAGAAAAAGCCATCACCATCACGACAGACTTCTCAACACAAACCATCCAGTCAAGAAGAGCTTGAAGTATTTCAGGTTCTGAAAGAAAACACCTTCCAACCCAGATTGAGGTGCCCCACAGAACTATCTTTCAAAACTAATGGAGAGACTAGATACTTCTGTGACAAAGAACAACTGATGAAATTCATGACCACCAAACCAACCCTACAAAGAATACTGAAGGATACTTTAGAGATAAAAACCATGTTTCCAGGAACAGCAGCAGGAGGATCACTGAGCAGAGCAGACTATTGAATGGCGGGGCAAAGTAGGCAGCCAGCAGCAGGAAAATAGCATGGCAGAGGCAAACCAGTGCATGTTGGGCATAACCATTAATGTAGATGGCTCCAATTCACCAATAAAGAAAAACAAGACAGAGTGGATCAGGAGACAGGAACCATCAATATGTGTTTATGTTATTCAGGAAACACATTTAACTCAAAAGCAAATTCATAGACTAAAAGTCAAAGGAGAGAAAGCAATGCTGTATGTGACAGGGAACCAGAAAAGAAGTAGCATGTCCATCAACTGCTGAATGGATAAGAAAGGTATGGCATTTTTATACAATGGAAAACTACTCAGCCATAAAGAAAAATAACCTCGAGGCTCTTGTACGTAAATGGATACAACATGAGATCATGCTGATGGGTGAAATGGTTAAGAGTCATGGGTGGTAAATATTGTGTTATCTCCCTAGTTAAAAAACTAAAGGAGTTAATGGGATCCAAAATGCATGATAGATGTTGTGAAGGTGAAAGGGGAGGAGATGTCTACAAGGGGAAGGCAGTGGCCATTGTTAATCTATTCTGTTTTGAAACTCTGTGTTGTTTTCATTGTTATATTTAGTTTTGTTTTATTCTGTTTTGTTTGGTTTGATTTTATAATATTTGATGGCATGGACAACTATTCCAAAACTAACACAATGAATTATGGTAGCCATTATTGATTTCCTGTTATCTTGTTTCAATGCCTTTATTGCTTTGTTTTCTTTTGATTGACTATTCTATTTTGTTTTGTTTGATTTTATTATGTGTGATGGTATAAGCAGTTACTTTGAAGATAACAAGATGCGTTATGGTAGCCACTGCTGTATTCCTATTGTCTTGTTTTGAAGTCCTGTATTGTTTTCATTGTTTTGTTTTCAGTGGTTTTATTCTGTTCTGTTTTGTTTGATTTTATTATGCCTGATGGTATGGGCAGGTATTTTGAAATAACCAGAGACATTATGGTAGCCATTATTGATTTCTTTTTATCTTGTTTTGAAATCTTGTATCACATTCATTGTTTTGTTTTGATTGACTCTATTGTGTTCTATTTCTTTTGGTTTTATTCTCTTCAAAATAAAAAAATTTAAAAAACAAGCAAAATAGTTATTGAGGTGAGTATTGATATCCTATAATAATAAACCTTTTTATTATATTATGGTCATATTTCTTTCTTAAGAAATAATCTCCAAAGCTTAATATATAACAAATCAATTAAAAAGTGTAAGTCTTCATTTTTTTTTTTTTTTTTGGTGGCATCAGGGATTGAACTCGACCTTATGCTTGCCAGGCAGGCGCTTAGGCCACTGAGCTAAATCTCCTGCCTTAAGTCTTCATTTTTAAAATGTGGCTTTGCAAATATATTTTCAAACTTATGGTAAACAGATAAATCAAAATACATTTTATATATGGGTGTATGTATGTATATAAATTTCTTGGTTTATAGGAACTTAATTACGTGTTTTTAACTGTATGAATAGAGAATTATTTGTGTACAACTGCTAAAGATTAGACAAAACATGAAGATTCATTGTTCTGTAGTATGCCACTTAATATGGCTGTTAATTAGCTGTTTATTAACTGACATTTTAGTCTAAAGAAATATATTTTAGTGGTGGAAATATAGTTTGAGTCAGAAGACTTCTTTTTAGTGTAATTATTAACATTCTTCAATGTATGATTTTGAAGTCGTTTTAAGTGTCTTCATTTTATTAGCTTGTTGAGAGTTGTTTTTGTTTTAAATAGGATTTGATTACGTATATTCTATTTCTGAGTTTCTGTATTTCTGTAGTCATTGTTCTGTAGTTTATAGTAGTGATGCACTACTTTAAATATTTGTCTCATTGAACGTTGTTAAAGAGAAAAATTACATTTTTTGTCCAGTTTATATATTGCTTAGTCTCTGTAGCTTTTCCTGAGTACTTCAGTATTACTTTCTTCCTCACCCATTCTGTTGTAACACTTTATGCATATTTCTGTTACCACTTTTCGTAATATATTATGGTTACATATTTATTAACCTATTCATGAGTGGCCTAACTTTGTATTCCCCAAAGTTATTAAAATTCTTTACAGACTTTTGATGTTTAGTCATTTTATTGGATTTTAATGCTTGAAAATTGAAAAACTAGCAGTTAATTTCTCGTAGTTAATATCTGAGAAATGAAACCTGGATTCAATAACATTACTACTTGAAAGGCAATGTTTCATGTAATGAATGTTTCTCCTGGTTGAAAACTTCTATTTCAGACATTTAACAAGGTATAATTGGTCTCTTGGTCTAAAATTTGTATTATATAGATGACATAAGTGCTTATTTGAATGACTCAGGCAGATAGATGTGAGAAGTAGTTATTTTGTCACTGATTATGAAATCGTTAAAGAGGATGATTATTACTGATTACCTCTTTGCATCTTGGATCAAAGGCACAAATTTCATAAAGATTAAGTGTTCTCAGAACCATTCAGAAGTGTACCGATATAATTTTTAGAAGATATTCATAGCCATTTACTAGATGATGTGCCCTTAGGTATAATTAATCAGAATGTGATCCTTAGTTTGCTCTGTATTTCAAGATTGCTTTCACTTCTCCATATTCTTTATTTCTCTCCCCAACTTAAAAAAACTTCATTTGAAGAACCATGTGTATTCATTTATTCAACATCAATGTTCCGTGCACAGAGATAAACATTATTAGATGTGTAAGTAAACATGATAGGTAAGGTCTCTGCTATCAGAATTAGCAATAAACAAACGTATGGTCATTTAACTAGTATTTGCTGATTGTTTACCATTTGCCAACCATAATCAGAGAATTGTGGATACAGTGGTAGCAATAACAAAGGTCTGTCTCCTCACGTAGCTTACATAAACATGGAAGAATAGCATAATAAACGAGAAGGCTAACTTTATGATCAGAAAAAGCTGAAGAAGGTCATATTTCAGCTGAAAATAAAATAATGTGAAGAAGGGACCAAAGAAAAAGGAATTAATTCAGACCAAGTTGCAATTACCAGGGATAGGAATGCACTATGTTTCACGCACATTGCTTTGCAGTTTTTGAAGTGAGATGATGAGGAAATTTATTATTGCATCCTTTTTATCAATTAACATTAAAAGGAGCGTGTGTCTGAATAACTGACAAAATGTGAGGGTTACTGAAAGTGTGGAAAATACTTTCTTTTTTTAACCCTTTTCTGTAATTGTATAGAAATAGTTAAATAGAATATAAGAAAAATATGGAAAGTTAAGAGCATTACTTGGGATGAAACCTGGGATCTTAGATGATCTATAACATCCTTTGTGAAGTCATTTGACATTATTGGCCATATTCCCTTAATTCATTGATTAATTGTTTCAGCAATGTACAAGGTGCTAAGCATACAGTGATCATATCAGGTATTATCTATGCAAATAATATCTGATATGATAAATTATATCGGATATCATTATTGTATTTGTAATGATACCAAAGGTGAATGTTATGGACAGCAATGTCAGTAAATGACCTTATTGACCAGGGTTTTAGTTAACTAGCTAGTTAGTAGTCATTTTAGCATGTGCCAGGTGGTGAGTGTACAGGAATGATGTCAGAGAGCAGTGCAGAGTGCTTTTGGAGCACGCAGAGAGGGCATGCAGCTCAGAGGCAAGTGGAGTGTGGCTTCCAGTTGGTGGAGGTTTCATTCCATAATCAGTTGGCTCCAAAGCAGGGGGGCATGGTACCAGGGCAACACTTCAAGGCAGCAGCAAGCAAAAGCAGTCAGAGCAAAAGGGGGAAGATCTTAATATATCTGAAGGATCTTAATATATCTTTTCCTCCTTTATATTGTAAGCAGGCTACCCCTCCCCCACCCCTGCAGGTGTAGCACTTACACCGCCAATCCCAGCGCTAGACAACAAACCAATCACAAACACTAGACTCAGCCACCCTAGAAAGGCCCACCTCCCATGACTGCATGAGGCTTTGGGGGGACATTTAAACAAACCACAACATGGGTCACTGTGTGAGAAAGGACATACTGAGACATGAGGCTAGGAAATTAAGCAGGGGCCGTATTTTAAAGGACTTGGTGGAATGTGGTAAGAACATTTTAACCTAAAAACTAGTAAAAGGACCCATTATTGGGTATTACATAGAGCTTTAACATAAAACACTATCACTTAGTAAGTGTAAGGTTAGCTTATGTGGAAAAATTGAATTTTATTTTCTCTAAGGTTATTGTAAGATTCTTTAATTCATTATAATACTTAAGTTTAAAGAAGTAAAAATGACATAAATGTCTTTAATCTGAAAAGAATGAACAATTGAGACTATATTAAACATAGAAATAAAGCCCTGCTTAATAAAGCATCATTAAACTCATACTAATCTGTTTGCAAAAAATAAATTAAAATTTTCTCACTCTGAAGTACATTTACTGTTGTATATTTTCTATTATATCAGTGGAAATATTAGATAATATCCCATGAGTTATGTGTGCCATTTAATATCCCTAATCAAATGTAGATGAAACTATACTTTTTCTCTCCAGTGATTTAAACCTTTGAGATGTTCCCATTAACTGGAAAAACAATGAATTTTGATCACTTTCCTGATCCTTCTGATACATGGGAAATAACAGAAACAATTGGCAAAGGAACTTATGGAAAAGTTTTTAAAGTACTGAATAAGAAAAATGGCCAAAAAGCAGCAGTCAAAATTCTGGATCCAGTTCATGTAAGTCACTGTTTTCCCCCAATTAACTTTATTTTTGTCTGTATCGAACAGTTTAAAACTTTGGAAGCATCTTATATTGAGTCATTTATTACAGTGTCTTTCTAAAACAAGTTACAATTTGAAAAAAATGTTAAAGTATACTTGTTTGATTTTCTTAGTTTATATGCTTTACATATAAAATAAAGACAGTTTATGCATTTTACACTTAATAAAAATATATGCATAATCACATAAATAAATGCAGGTCTCAGTAGCTCAGTACTTCATGCAGTATTACTTTGGAATTTTAAAAAATTGTAGAAATGTAAACACATAGTCAAGAAGTAGCCATAAATGTCATCTTACCCAGATTTCCTTTTCTTCCCACATTTACTTAAGCTTCTGCTAGAATTTCTCTTGAGCTAACGTGAAGAGGTTTTTTTAAAAGCTAAATTCCCTTCAAAAAAGGGAAATTAAGTTTCAGATTTGCTTCATTGTTTCCAACACTGAAATAATGGTGAGTTGTAAGAGTGAGGGTTCTCGTGAAGAATTGAATTTCCTGTTCATTCCTGAAGTCATGATCCTCCCAGTTGTGACAAAGGTAAACATCAAATCTTCTCCCTGTTGTTTATACCATGAAGAGACTGATAATTTTATTTTCTGGGACTGATTTTGACTCATGAAGAGGAGGGGCATTGAAGTCGGGACCTTGTCCTGAAAAGCAAGCACCAGCCACTAAGTTACACCTGCAGCCCCGTTTTCTGTGAATGAGGGCTAGCAGTTTGGGTATATATTCAGGCTGCTGTGAGATACTTGGTTCTCCCTAGCACATGAGAGAGACAGAGTGAGCTCAGTAACCACACACTCCCCCAATTTCTATTGAGAGCAACTCCTCCCATCCTAAGACTCCTGCACTCAGAAGGGAAAGGTCCACGAGCCTTCCTTATGGTTTCAATCACAGTAAGTACACACACAAAGGCAACCCGTTCTACTTCTGGCAAATTGTGTTAGTTACCTAAATGTTATATTCCATCTTTTTTCACTTTTTTGAAGAAAAAATGTATTGCTTGTATGACTTTTTTATAGCTTCTAAATATCTAGTATTCCAAAGAAAAAAAGTAAATGAGCTTTCTAGTCCTGAATGTTATTTGAGGTCAATGTTTTGTCATTGTAACCAAGTTACTAATATAACGAAAGCAGCACCTACATATAAATGGAAGCAAAATTCAATTACATTCAAAAATAGCCTTTTATTTTTTCCTTCTGAAATTCAGTTAAATTAATATAACTTGAGATGCATTTGATTAGTACAAAAATCACAATCTCCGTAATGTAAAGAGAAATTTCAACGCATAGTACTAAACAAGGTAAAAACTTATGATTATGCTTTAACAAAATTAAATGCTATGTTTGCTAGTCTAATATGTTTATTTGGCATTTATATTTTTCTCATAGTTCTCTTATGATTTTTTTGAAATTAGGATATTGATGAAGAGATTGAAGCAGAGTACAACATTCTAAAAGCACTTTCTGACCACCCTAATGTAGTTAAATTCTATGGAATTTATTTTAAAAAGGATAAAGTTAATGGAGATAAACTATGGCTGGTTCTTGAGGTAAGTGTTTCAGCATTACCTGGGTGAGTAAAAATTTGATGTGTGATCTTGGAATGACTTAATATTTATATAACACCAACACCATAAAACACTTTTCCTCAGTAGATTATTGTGGCTAGTTAAGACCTTGTCATCTTAATATGTACACCAGGAAGTTTAAAATCTACAAAAACTATTAATGATTAAAAGGAAATGAGTCCACAGTGGAAAGAAGAAATCAGTTATTTTTCCTGCAGGAAAATAATAAAAAGTTACCAGACAGATTTTATTATTGTGTTTATTTATTCATTTATATTTTGTTCAGTTAATATGTGACTGACACAGTGGTCCAGGTGCCAGGGTATAAGAGAAAATTAATGTTAAGTGAGACTGCAGTAGATAAAAATAGCTGCAGTTTTCTTTTACTGTCTTTTTTGACTGTTAATGATTTAAACTACAGAGTAAGGTATTTATAGTTATGAGGAAGAAAATTTACTAAAAATGTTGATATTAAATAAGTTGTCAAAGGGAAGCTATGGAGTCTGCCTTTTCAAGTCTTGAGAGTAAGTTTTCTTGATGTTTGCCAGTCTTCTCTAAAGGAGGAGTCCTAAGTTCCCCATTACGGTGACTGCCAGTCTTAGGAGAATTCACTTTTTTCGATTTTCAAGAAACCAACAGATTGAGTTGTCTGGTGAGAGTTGCTCTCTAGTTCCAAGATGGAGCTGGGGGCTCACATGGTAGCAGGCAGAAAGGCAAGAGGGCCTCAAGCTGTGTGAGGACTTTACATAAGGGCTTTAATCGTTTCACTCTTCATGGCCAGTCATCTTTTACAGACCCCACCTCTTAACGTTTTGTCATTGGCCATTGAGTTTCAAAACCAGAATTTTGGAGGGGACACATTCAGACCATAACAAATGCAATAATCATGTAAGTTTCATCATTTTCCTACTTTATATTTTTCTACTATAGTTTTAAAGTGATTTATAAATAAATTATTGTAGAAAATACTTGAAACTATGAAAACACCATTCTCAACATTTAACATTTACCTCATTTTTTATAGTTAATATGTTTGACAGTATTACTCATGAAATTATTCCATTTTTTTACCTAATATAATTTGAAATACAACCTGATAATTTTTGTTTTTTTCAATGCAAATAAATTACTTGGTTAATAAATAAAAGGTAGTATTAACATAGGTGGAACTGGAGATCATTGTGTAGAGGAAATAACCCAGGCACAAACAAGTACTGAATGATCTCACTCATTTGTGGAATATAAAAAAGTCAATCCTATAGAAGTTGAGAGAAGAAGGGTGATTACCTGAGGCTGGGGGAGTAGGGAGGCAGATGGATAGATGTGTGGACAGAGAAAGATTGATCAGTGGGTACCAAGTTACAGACAGAAATGAGTTGTTCTTCATGCTTTTGTATAGTAATCTATTGGTTATAGATAATAGTCATATACTGTGCATCTCAAAATTCTAGAAAGAATTTTTGAATGTTTCACTGTAAAGAAATTTTAAAAGCTTCAGGAGATAGCTATGTTTACACCGATTTAAACATTATGTAATGTATACATGTTTTGAAACATCACATTAATATATTCAGTTTTTATGTATTGGTTAAAAATCTAATTTTAAGGAGAAGCTGTGTGATGATGTACATCTATAGATCGAGCTATGCAAAGGACTGAGACAAGAAGGATCACTTGAGCCTGGGTTTAAGGCAGTTCTAGGTAACACAGTGAGACCGTCTCAAAAGCCAAAACAATGAAAAAGCAGGTAGAATGAGAAGGGGTCAAATATAAAGCAGTAAAAATGTGGGTCAAGTTAACCATGCCACCTTCTCCTAAACAGGTGTACTTTTGATATGTTGTGCTTGCAGTACCTGGAAAAGTATGGCTGAGCCACTACTCACTCATTTAATAATCTGTGTTCTTAATTTTTACAGAATTGTCGATTGTACTTCTGGAACCCTGTGTTCATCTGTTTCAATCTATAGGTGTTCCATGCATGTGACCTCCAATCTCTGTATTTCTCACCTGGGTGCAGTTCAGTATGTCCTGGATTCATTGGTCTCCTCTTTCAAAATTTACTTGTCTGCGTTGCCCTTTGTGTAACAGTATGTGCCTTATTCCTGTTACTCACTCTGCTGTTGTCACCAAATCTTGAGTCTTCCAGTTCCATTTCTGTAGGGAACAGAACCTCCAGTCACTTACCTGGCAGGGTCAGGATGTTGATATTCCATATGTGAAATAGAAAAGGTGTGGAGTCTTTGGTTTAGAGATTATCCTTTGCTTTCAGTGACTTACCAACAGCACCTCAACCTACACCGCTTTGCAGCTCTGCCTTGGTTCACCTGCTCAGTTTATACCAAGCACCTACTCAAGTCCCTCTGTTTGTGGCTTCTTGCCCTTTGCTAAGTCAGTTCCCACTTGCC
>RJWT010023374.1:0-16828 GCA_004365215.1 Cuniculus paca | reverse complement strand
GAAGAAGGAAAATAAAATGACTTAATCTAAGAAACATTTCATAATCCAGAATAGAGACACAGAAAGTAGATTTGAGCATACAAGCTAAACTGCTACATGATAGATGAGGCAAACAGGGGACAGTATGGAACCTCAATAAATAATTTTTGAAAAATGACTAACAAAATATGAGAAACAAAGTTATAATTTTACCTCACATATTACATACAAATAAAGTCTAGATAGATCAACAGTCTGAACACACATTAAAAGATCTGAGAACACAAAGAATAGGTCTGGTTGTAAGAAAAAGAGCTTCATCTTTCAAATATTTTTGACTAATGCATATCTCTATAGAAGGATGTCTCTACTAGAATATTGTTTATAATATCAGTTTATACAGATGGCTCCTGATTTATGATAGTTTGACTTACAATTTTTAAGTTTTATAATAATGTGATAGCAACATGCATTCAGTAGACATTGTACCTGGAAATCTGAATTTTTACTTTCCTCAGGCTAGTGATATGACCAGGTTGTTTTTCACTTTAAGTAAGGTATTCAATATATTCCCTGAGCTATTCAAAACTTTATTATAAAATAGACTTTATGATAGATGACTTTTCTCAACTGGAAGCTAATGGAAGTGTTCCAAGAAGCCTAACATGTCTGGTGTGTTAGTGATATTAAATACAGTTTGAACACATGATATTTTCAACTTAACAATGAGTTGTTAGGTTATACTTCATCAAAAATTGAAGAGTATCTGTAATAGAAAAAGTTAGAAAAATTCAAATGTTCATAGAAAGGGGAATGGATAAAATGTTGCTCATACTTTAGGTGGAATACTGTAATTAAAATAAAGTATATTTAACTACATCACTATAAATTTATCTCAAAAACATTTGGAGTAAAACAAAGCTAAGTTGCATAATAACTAGTACAACTTGTTAACATTTTGTAAGCTAAATTATATACCTACAAATGAAAGAAAATGGTACTATATGCTTTCTGTGGATGGAAATACAGAAAGAAGTAAAGGATTTTAAAAATACTAGAAAGATAGTAAACTCTATATGGTGGTGGTAATCTCTGGAGATTGGAGGGAGGTCCAAAGTTGGAATCAGAGATCACATGAAGTTTTAGCTTTATCTGTAACATACTGAATCTTAATTTAAATAGATTGTCTATTCATGCATGTGTTAGGCCAAAAATGTCCCTATACCCCTAGAGATCAGGTTCTAGACCTAGAACCTATGATTTTTACCATATAGCAAAGACTATGTAGATATAATTATATTAAGGATCTGGAGATGAAGAGATTAACCTGAACCATCTGAATGAATCTTAGTGTCATCACAAGTGTGCTTAAACAGAGAAGAGAGGGACATTTGACACAGACACACAGAGAAGCAATGTGAAGAAAGATTTGAAGATACTGACCTTGAAGATTGGAATGATGCATCTATAAGCCAAGGAAAAACAGCAGACCTCAGAGCTGGAAGAGGCAGAGAACAGTTTAGCAAAAGTTTTTGGAGGCATCACAGCCCTGCTGGCATCTGCATTTCAGTGAAATACAGATGAAATTGATTTCAGACATTGGGCCTCTAGTAGTATGAGAAAATGAATTTCTGTGGTTTTAAATTATCTAGTCTCTGATAATTTATTATAGCAAACACAGGAAACTAGATAAAATGGTGCTATGTACTCTTTTAAAAGAATACACAGAGAAATGACAAAAGCTGAAATGTGAAGAGGTCATAAGATGTGGGATATTATGAATTTTTCATTTGCTTAACTTTTTAACTGAAAAATCAGAAAAGAGCAACAATAAATATCAGGTCAAAGAGCCTGTAAGGAGAATAACTCTGAGAAATTGTGAGAAAATTAATACAATTTCACTTCAGAGCTAAATTTCTCAGGGTGCTAAATAGAGAAAATTGATTCAAAGATTATATGTTTTTTTAAAATTGATTAATGTCTGTAAAGCAAATGATCATTCCCTTCAGATTAATTTAGTTCACACACAATCTCAAAACTTTTGGAATATTGTGAAGAAACTCTGGATTCTCTGGAATACTCTTGGGGGGGGGTGCTTGGTTATTTCTACACACATACAAGGTCACTTTGGTCCAGGACCTTCTATGTCAAAGAAGGTCCTCAGCTTCCAATGGACAGCAGGAGCCTGGGCTAGGCTAATAAGATGCCTTCAAACCAGTTTATATTTATCCCCAGAAAAACACCCCGATGCACAAAGATGAGGATATTTTTCAGGGAATCATTTCTTATGAGGACACTAAAATGCCCCAAAAGTGACTGAGAAAGTGCCTTTGCTAACGAGGTAGGTTTTCCTTTCCTATATCCTCTTTCATAATAATCATTGTCCCCCTTGCAATGAAAGCCATCATTCTCATCTGGCCTAATGTTACTATGTATACCACCTCAGGGTATTAACTAAAACTCACCCATGGGCACAAACTAATTAGAGGAAATAGTTCAGTGTCATTAAGTATCATATTACCAGCAAAATTTTATGTTTACTACTCATGCATGAAAATGCATATGTTTATGTTTTTATCATTTATATACTCATAATTATAATAATTCATAAACTTTATAACCAGAGCTTTGTGGTCACAAGGAATAAGAAGTTAAATTCTAATTTGTATGCACATTTTCAGGCAAATAAGTATGAAAGTGCGCTTATCTTAGTGTGAGTCTGTAAACCAGGAGGCCGACATAAAAGCTATCACTTAAATGAGGGCCACAAACCCAGAGCATCAGGAAAAGGGAAAAGGAAAGAAAGCAGGGAGGGAGATGAATCTAATGTAAAGAGGGCCCAGATCGTGTCCAATACCAAGGAGATATCCAGGAGCAAGGAAAGCTATTCCAGCGAATTTGACTGTATCAAAGAAAAAGTAGACGTGTTCTGGCAAAGAGGATGAGTCTTCTATCACAAAGAGGGCCTGGACCAGAGATTTCTAACGATTCAACTTAATTCTCTATTAGTTAAAAGACAAAAACTCTCTGCTTTACCTTTTTATTTGATATGTTTGCTATTCTGCTAAAGAAAAGAAAAGAAAAAAAAACTAGGAAAGGAATAGAGATTGGGTTTTACTTGTACTCTTACAAAACCATTTATTCTTTCCTTGATTTTGCATTTTGATACTGCAACCAAACTTCTCTGACTTTGAAAGAACAAACAAATGCAATACAAGGACTTTATAGATGTTTGATTTGGGGGTTTTGGAGTGCTATTTTATTAATTCTACGTGCTCCATTCAAGTTTCTAAACATCTTGAATTACGGGTATTTTCAACAAGAAGACAATTGCATTGCCTTTAGTCTGGACATTTGAATGAAGAGTTTCCTGTCACCTTTGAACAGGAATTTCTATCTAGACCACCAGTTAAATGGATGCACTATTATCTTTTTAATCAAGCTAACAACTCTTCAGGCAAAGTTAAAATACTCAAATGAGACATAGCAACAATTAATATGAAAGAATCGTAACACAATATCAGTAATTGTGCTTTTTTTTTTTAAATCAGAATTGCATACATAGTAAATACTTTTTAAAACACACTAAATTCATTTTAGGTATCTCTTTCAGGCCTACAAAAGCATGATACCAGTTTATAACTTAATTCACAATCTAAATTAGGTTACAAAGTTCTTTAAATGCGTCTATGTGTTTAACAATAACCCCCCTTCGAGGAAGCAAGCCCAGTCTGGGAACCAGCGCCATGCTCGGACCTCCGCAGTACTGAGAACAGCCAGACCCCAACCTCTCCCGATGAGTCACCGCCATTCGCGGACTGGGGGGACAGAGCATAAGGCCACACCAGCAAGCAAGCCCAGGCTGGGAACCAGTGCCATGCGCGGCCGCTGCGGGACTGGGAACAGCCAGACCCCAGCTCCTTCCAGCGCATGAGCTGGCAAACGAGAAGTACCAATCCACCCGCTCCCCCGCTCCCCGCCATAAGCGACGGGCTTATCTGGAGAAACACAGGCTGTGATGATAGCTATTGAGGTGAAATGCAATTGGATGCCTGTGGTGCTTTGGTGTTTCACTGACATTGCAGGTCTAGGGCCCCTGGTCTGATCATCTATTTGGAGGATAGCAGGGCACAGTTTGACATCTGGGGAGTGGATCTCCTTCTGAGGGTTGTAGCCATTGTCATTTCCCTATAGTCTTGTTTTGAAGTCCTACATGTTTCCATTGTTTTGTTGGGTTGGGTTTTACTCTCTTTTGTTTTGTTTGATTACTTTAAATCTGGTGGCAGGAGCAGCTATTTCAAAGATAGCAAGATATATTATGGTAGTAATTTTGGATTTACTATTGGCTTGAAGTCCTTAATTGCATTCCGTTGTCTTGTTTTTATTGTTTCTATTCTATTCTATTCTATTCTGTTTGATTTTTATTATGTCTGAGGTTATCTGCAGCTATTTTGAAGACATCAAAAGGCATTATGGTAACTATTGTAGATTTTGTAATGTTTTGAAGTCCTATATCAGTCTCACTGGTTTGTTTTGATTGGTTTTATTCTGTTTTATCCTCTTTAAAATAAAGCAATAATCCCCCTTCTTTGGCTATGAGGATTCTTTTTTATGAAGTGTGACATCTAAAAAATTTTATGTTCATAATCAAATAACATAAGTCACATCTCTCTAGCAGTTCCTAGTCTGAATACAATTATTCTTTTTGCTGTTGCATTCCTAGGCCAGGACATAGCCACAAGAATGGACCCTTGTATTCTTGGAGATTGTCACTAGTCCCATAGATGCTGGATTTAAGATTTGAGACAGGAATGTCAGGAAGGTTGGGATGAGGCTAGTTTGGGTATTTTTCTAAATGTTTCAAAAGCTTTTGTTTCAAGGGATAAACCAAGAGTTTCTGTTTCCCACCTCATAACCTTTAACTAATTCTTCTTGTCTAGGATCCTGTGGCCTGATTTCTATTGAAGGTTATTTAAAAATCCAAATCAGTATTTTCTTCTCTAGATGAAATGCTTTAAGCAATATTTAAATAAATATTGTTATTCTCCAAGTGAAATAAACATTCAGGTAATTCTCAGCTTTGAAAGAAATTTAATTACAAAGGAGAAAAGCCCCCCTTTTTTGTTAAAAAGCTGAACAGTTTTCCACTGTGTTTTGTTTTAAGTGGAAGCCTCTCAATAGTGTTCGCCCTCAAGAAGAAAACTGTGGGGTAGACCCATCAGCTGTGGGCACATCATTATTTTTCAGGATGATTGGTGATTAACAAATGCATTATATCATCCACTTGCATTTATTAAGTTCCCAAATGAACATAATGTTATGCTGCATGCTGTATGAGGCAAGTCAAATAAACACAGCCCCTACCCTCTAGGAGGAAATTATTCATATTTATCAGATAGCAGCATGATGTAATACACGTAGCACTGAATAAGAACAAACTCTTATTTATGAGTATCACTAAGAGTGATATGAATCACTTACGATATTATGCAGAAAAGCACAATCAAGGACTGGAGGAATTATTCGTATCTATACCCAGGTGTTTTGACAATAACCCTGATTCTTGCTTCATGTCAGTTAGGGATAATCTGACCACCATAAAATCAATTTGAGGAAAATCATCATTTTATGTGGTTAGTTAAACTTGTAGCACTGTTTTCCAAAAGGTGTTAAGCGTACAGTTACAAAAAAAAAAAAAAAAAAAAAAAAAAACGAGGCCCATGAATGACACTTTAAGCTTTAATAATTGTATACTTAATTGTAATGCATAGTAAAAATATTACTATATGAGCTCCTTAAGTGATACAAAATTTTCTTTACATAAACTTAGAGTTTAAAAGTGATTAAATTGTTTAAAATACATAAAATTGCAAGTAAATATGAAGATATAAAGAAAGACAAATTTGGAAAACACTTATCTAGAATATGAACTTGGGCTATAAGTAGCAAAAAAGTAATACTAAAATAAACTGGTTGATTTTTCATGGTAAATTGTTTCATTTGAGGTTGTGGTGACTTATTTCCATGTAGAAACACAATAGTTGAAATCCTAGGTAAGAGACTGAATAAATCAACAAAGCCTATCAAAATTGCTCATTACACAATTCAAAATGTATAGACCAAAAACCAAAACAAAACAAAACAAAAATGACAACTAAAACTCAATAGTATAAAAAATAAAATTTTTGTCAAATTTTAAAAGTGTAAATACTAGCAAGATGTATTAAAGACCTCAGTAAATGACAGATATCTTTGTTCATGCATTAAATGACTTAATATTGTTAAAACTCAATAGCCCCCAAACTGACCTGCAGATTCAGTGAAAACCTTAGTAAAATTGTACCTGGCTCTTTAGAAGATATAAAGAAAGTTCATTCTACAACTAACTTGGAACAGCAAAGGACCCAGGATAACTAAAACAATCTTGAAAAGAAAAACAAAGTTGGAGAACACTCAGGTTTTTTTTAAGACTTACTCAAATTTATTATAATATATATAATGTGGTACTGGTATAGGTATAGAAATATAACTCAAGGAAATAGAATCAGAAATAAACTCCTACATCAGCTGAGTTTGGGCAAGAATGCCAAAGTAGAAAAATAATAGTTTTTTCCAAAAAATCACTCTGGCAGAATGGGACATCCACATACTTAAGAGTCAAGTTAGAGCCCTATCGTCCACTATGTTTAAAAATGAGCTCATAAGCACCAAAGAAGTAAATTGAAACACTACAATAATAGAACTCTGAAAAGAAAACAGAGTGGTAATGCTTACCTTTAAAGAAGGTGGTTTTGGGCCAGGGATATAGCTCAGTGGCCCAGCGCCTTCCTGGCAAGCTCAAGGTCCTGATTTTGATTCCAATACCAATGAAACAAAACAAAACAAAACACAAAAAAGGTGGTTTCTTAGATACGACACCAAAAGCACAAGTAACAAAAGAAAACATAGATAGATTCTACTTAATCAAAATCCCAAAGCCAAACAAATTGGGACTTCACCCTAACCATCACATCTCACCTCTTTTCAACTTGATACCTAAACACGTTTCCTTAAATCATACTTAATCTCAAAATAAAGGCAATAGCAAGTTCATTATTCTGCCTAACATAATACAACTATTCTGCACACAACTAGGAATGCAGCAGTCCCTTCCCCAAAGATTCAACAGCTCCAGCATTTTTCAAAAATCCAAATCTCTTCTGAGACTCAGGACAAACTTAACTGTGAATATCTGTAAAAATTAAAGACAAGTTACATGATTCCAAGGAACAATGGCACAGGATAAATATTCCCATTTCAAAAGAAGGGTGTAGTGGGATGGATAGAAAAGAATTAGAACAAAGCAAGACCTGAACGTAGCAGGGAAAAATAAGTCTCATAACCCCTTATCTGGCATCTGAGCTGCACAGTGGTAAAATATGAGTTCCAAATGGCTTGGGAAGCCTGCCTCAATGGTCTGGTTGTGGCCAATATGTCTTCTCTCTTAGGCTGGTTAGGCAGACAACCTACGGCTTTCCTCAGCAGACATTTTTGGCATCTCCAACTTCCTGTCTCTTCTTTCTCACACTGCTGTCTCAGGGGCTCCTTGCTAGGCCTCCCAGGCCTAATCCCAAAACTTTTTCAGAAAGTTTAGCACTTTTACACCCTGGAGCCTACAATGGGCAGGGACTTGCTGATTTTGGAAATGACCTCAAGGCATCTTTTATCTTGTACCTGTACAAAGTACATGGGTCTGTCTGTCTGTCTGTCTTTCTTTCTTTCTTTCTTTCTTTCTTTCTTTCTTTCTTTCTTTCTTTCTTTCTCTCTCTCTCTCTCTCTCTCTCCCTTCCTTCCTTCCTTCCTTCCTTCCTTCCTTCCTTCCTTCCTTCCTTCCTTTAATGCTCCTGGATTTGAGTTTAAATTCAAAATTTATTTAGTAACCGTATGATATCTGGTAACTTATTTAATCTCTCAGGTCTATGTCTACAAAATAAAACAGCTACATCAGGATTAAAAATATGTATAACTCATTTCAGCAGTACTTGGCCATGGTGATTACCCAATAAATGTTGTTATTATTATGGAACCTTGCCCATGCCTTCACAGGCCACTGTATCCATATACTAACTCGTAAGAGGTATACTTCAGTTTATTTCCCATTATATCATCATGACACTATTATAATACTAACTTAATTACACAGTACATGTTAATAATATATGCTGGTTATGGACTGGAACCTCTACAAACTCTGAGCTAAATAAATGTCTCCTTCTTTAACATTGGGTGCTGGGCATTTTGTCTCAGCAATGAGAGAAAAGTTACTAAGGGAGTAGGGAACTATAGTTCGCAATAACCTATTACATATTTTAGGAATAATTAGGAGATAGGAGGTTAGAAGTTTCAAACACATAGTAATGATAAGAATATAACCATTTTGGTTTGATTAATGTATTTTTGCATACATGCACTGAAATATCACACTGGACTCTATAAATATGTATAATTTTTACATGTTACTGCAAAACTTTTTAAAATGTGTAAGGGAATGGAAATGTTAACTACTCCAATTTGATCATTACACATAGTATAGATATATCACATAATCATAGCACCCCATAACTGTACAATTAAAATAAGTACAATTTTTAAAATGAGAAGTACACAGGTGAGAAATGCAAAGAGGTAGAACAATTCAGTGGAGACCGATATAGCATTCTTACTTTGGCAGAATTAAGTATGTTGACTAATCCCATGACTTCAAAAAGAGATTGCATAATCTAAATTAATGCTCAAAAGCTGAGACATTTTGTTTCACATGTGAAAATATGAACGTTTACTCTTTAAATTCTGCTCTGCAGGGAAAAACCTTCAACCCTATAAGTTGTCACTTTGAGTCTTGACAGACACTGAGAATGCTATCGTGAGAAGAAAGCAATCAGGATACAGGAGCAAGCAGGATTGCGAGCTCCCTGTGTCAATACATTGAGAGGCTCAGGCCTTGTGCAGACACTGAGTATTCATTTACCCCAACTCTGTTTACTTCTGTCTGTGTAAGATTAAAGTCTATTGAAGTTTCCACAGAAATTTCTATCTTACCCAAATTTTACCTACTTCTGAAGTTTCATCATCATTAAAAATATAAATTACTAGTTCTTAGATTTATATTAACAAAGAGGCATAAATGGGCTTCTTTCTATAGACATATAGTTAAAATATTAAGTGAATTCTGATCATATATAAGTGATTAACAGAGAAAAAAACATTCTGCTATAGTCCATGTAGAAAAATAGTAAAGTTTGAATAAGCATGGATGTAGAGATAATACCATAAGAAAATCAGTACAACTAGATTCTGAAAGGAAGATAGAAAAAAGAGAAAATTTAAAGTAAAAAGATAAAATTACAGATGGGCTTTCAGACAAGCTGCAAGTACCCTAGGCAATGTGAATGATTGAAGACTTAAATTAAAAACAGATTCAACCAACAAGAAACATATTTTGTGAGGAAAGACAGATGTAATGGCTCGAGGGGAAGGGAGGAAGTAGGCAATAGTAAACAGGAGTGACTCAGTTACACTGTCGCGGAAAGTGATCAGAGGAGAGAGGTAAGAAAGCACACACTGAATAGACAGACTAAATTTGCAAGTCAAACAAGAAATTTCAAATTCATTTCAGAGTCTGATTAGATATTGTGAATGAGTAGCTCATAGATAATCCACCCTGTCTTATTCTTAAATTCTTGAGGTAGGAAAAGAGGAATTTGCAGAGAAGTAAATAGGTGAGAAATTCAAAGAAATTAGCAGCTGCTACATAAGAAAGTCCAAGTAGAAAAAGATTTCAACAACAACGAAAAAAGATTTCAAGCAAAAGACAACTTATTGGTTACCTCATCTACACTGTAGTATGCAAAGGATTCTGTTACATGTGAAATGCCTTGGGTTCAAGTCTTTCCTCCACCTCATATAGTATCATCTCATGCAAGTTCCTGGTTTCTTCAAGCAAAAAGATCTGCATCTATGAAGTGTAGAATAGTAACATATATTTAATAGAATATATCAGAATTAAATAAATTATGCCCATGTGCTATGTAAATGACACATATTATTATTGTTGAAAAATAAGAACAGATGTTTGTTTTAGAGTATTTTTAAGCAAAAAAGTAAACTCCTTGGAAAAGTGGAGATGTATGGCCACAAACAGTGACAAAGCAGACCTTCACCCAAGGCAATTCAGCTATGGAGTCCACGTTTCTAAAATATTTGGCCATACTGCCACAGTCCCTTAATTCAGGAAGTTTATAATTTAGTTGTGAAAAGATGTAAAGAGCCATGAGTTCATGTTAGATGAATTTAGAGACAGAGAAGTTTACAAGGAAATATCCCTAGAAGACTTTCTGAGAGAAAAAAACTTGAATTATATTTATGAGAATGGCTGGAGTTGGCTAGCAATAATGAGGAATAAGAACAAAAGAAAACAGCAAAATAATGGGGCTAAAATATAAAGCATTATATTCACATTTATTTCTCATTCATGAGAAGGAAAGAGTTATAAAAATTCTAAATGCAGGGGAGGAGAATCAGACATCAGCCCCTTCCTGTGAGTCAGCACCATGCGTGGGCCATGGGGAGGAGGAAAAAAAAGCTAGCCCCTTCCAGCACATGGGCTGGAAGACAAGTAGAGCCAAGGTCCCTCCCTCCCATCCTGTAAGCAACCAGCTGATCTGGAGAAACACAGGCTATGATAGCTATAGAAGTAAAATAAAACATAATGCTTATAGTGTTTAGTGTTTCATTGACTTTGCAGGCCTAAAGCCAGTAGTCTGATCACCTATTTAGAGGATAACAATATACAATATAGCATCTATGGAGGATCATCTTCTGAAGGTGGTAGCCATTGTTAATTTCTTATTATCTTGTTTTAAAGTCCTGTATTGTTTTCATTGTTTTGTTTGGTTTGGTTTTATTCTGTTTTGTCTTGTTTGATTTTATTATATCTGATGGCATGGGCAGCTGTTTCAAAGATAACAAGATATATTATGGTAGCCATTTTGGATTTACTGTTATCTTCATTTGAAGTTTTGTATTGTGTTCATTGTTTCACTTTTTTTGGTTCTATTCTGTTTTGTTTGATTTTACTGTGTCCGACGGTATGGGCAACTATTTTGAAGACAAGAGGCATTATGGTAGCCATTGTTGATTTCCTATTACCTTGTTTTGAAATCCTATATCACTTACACTGTTTGGTTTTAATTTGCTTTATTCTGTTTTATTTTACTTGGTTTTATTCTCCTTAAAATAAAAATTATAAAAAAATTTAAATGCTGCTTACATCTAGCTAAAAATAATCAGTTTTAAAACATAGAAGGCAGCACTTAAAACAATTTCTTATTTAAAATATAAATGATATTTTAAAATAAATGATTATGGGGTATTCAACTGAAACTAAAAATCAATAAATGAAACGCAAACCAAACTAGAATAAATATAACTTTTTAAAAATACTTTAAAAGAATACTTTTTGAAATAACTTTAGTTTAAAATATTGTCTTTTGGTTTTAATGATTACTTCAGATTTTAAAAGTAATATTATTTTTTAAAATTATACTCAATTTCATAAATTTTATTTTCATTAGCCTGGAAAGTTATGAAAAGAAAATTTTGATCTTTGAGTCTTTTTAATATTGTTTTAAAAATTGTTAAATCTACTACAAAATTGACTTATAAATTATAAAACCTGCATTATATTTTGAAAACTCTAAGTTGAAAAACAAATTATGATACCTGCATTTTGAAAACTCTAACTTGAAACTTATACTGGAAACAGAAAGGTAAAATATATAAGAGAAGATTTGTGTTAAGTTAAAAATTAAATTTACCAAAGCTTTAAGTGCTTTTAGGGAGCATAAAACTGAAAACAAGTGCTCCTTTCTGCATCTCTCCACGTTACTCTTTGTTCTTAAGTATAATCTGTGATTACTATCTGTGGTATTGCCGTAGCGAGAAATATTGTTCAGGACAGACTCTGAACAGCTTTAAGGAAGACCTTACCACATTATGACAAACGTTTCTTCCACCAAATCATTTCTTATAAAAATGCAATTATCTGGCAGGAATAACATATTTCACTATTGAAACCCTGGCCGACATTCATTATCATCTTAGTTATGTATTTCCGGACAGGGCTTATTTTCCCAGAGTACTTTTTAGTGGCAACAGGATGGGAATAATTCTGTATTTTGTAAAATTCTTTAGTAACGACAGAAACTCAACATGGCTAGGGTAAGTCAAAGCAAACGTAATATGTACAGTGCATAGAACCTAAGGAAAAACTGAAGAAAAAGAATCTGAAAAATGAAACCAGGCAATATCAAAAGATCTTCCCAACCTCATATGGTCACCGTTGCTCATATATTAACAACTGCTCTTACTGTATTTTTATTACTTCATTCAAATTCAGTTGTCCAAGAGTGCAACTGATTGGCCATTCTAAGTTACTTCCTTCCTCTTGACAATCCTGAGGAAGATGAAGTAGTAAGCCAAAGAACTTGCTTGTGTTAGAGCAAACCAGGCATTTGAATTTCATCATGTCAAGACTACATACAATGAAGGGGTAATATGAAAAAAAGAAAATCAAGTGACATTAATAAAGGAAAAAAGAGCATGAAAAGAAAAATCAAATGGCAACAATAGAGAAGTAGGAAATTCTTGTTTTGGGTTTTTATAGGTTCCCAAAGGCAGTGCCCTAGAAGGAAATAACAGCTGCAAATGCCTTCAACACATGGAATGCAAGTTATTAAACAATTAAGAGTTGAGCAGTGGTGAAAATAACAAAAGTAGACAACAAAACCAAAATCCAATTTTTAAAAAAATGCCAAAATAAAGATAATAGAGTTTTTTAAATAATTAGTGGATAAACAAACAAACTACTGGGTAAGTGCATACAGTGGCACCAGATTGTTTTTTAAAGATTTAATTAAAGGCTACTGGCCCATGGCAGGAGTGACTCAGGACCAAGTCGCAGGCCTGAAGTGGAAGTGAAGCACCATCAGGCCACCAGCCTCTGGTGTGAGCATCCTCCACCTCCAAGCTGGCTCTATGTTTTCTTTTCCTTGTCAAAATACAGAGCCTGACCCTAGACAAGGATGATGTCAGGGGGGAGATGGTAAGCCTGGAAGGCCAGCAGATCCAGAAGAAAGTATGAACCTGGCCGGCAACTTCAGGTATTTCAGCGTTATCCTCTCAAAGTGACTGAATGAGAGACAACTATGGGAGACTGCTAAAGACAGGGTACAGGCTAGACATAGACCCCCTGAGAAGTTTAAACTTAGACGGACATGGGCCCTGCCCCCATGGGGATAAACTAGGCCCAGTGAGCGTCAACATTAAATCTCAGTCTGTTTGAACCCCCACTCTATGGCCTACATCTAGAAGAGACCAGAAGGCTGACTGTTTCTCCCTTTATCAATGTCAGCAAGGACACACCTTGGCTTGCATAGTACCAGTCTGGGGTGAACATACAGAGCGGCTGGTGCTGCCAGAAATGCACCTCACAAACTTGAAGACAAAAAAGCTAGCAGAAAACCGTGACAGACTGGATTGCAGGACTGTAAATCCTGCAAGGAAGTCACTTATTCAAAAGCACAATTTTTTTACTCAATTTTTATAGTGTAATTTTTTTTTAATTCTTATCACTTCTCATTTTCTTTCATTGGTTTTTGGAGATTTTCTCCTGTTTTCTTCTTTCTTTTTTCTTTTCTCTTTTTTATTTTACTGTTCTCTTTTTCTTTCTAACCTTTTTTTTTTTCTTGTATTTTGCTCTCTGGTTTGTTTTCCCTTTTTTGTTAATTCTTTTCTGTGATTGGTTTCTAATATCAATAACTCCCTTTTACTCCTCACTAGGACCCCCCATCTCAATTTTCTCTCCTCCTCATCTTCCATTGACTAATATTTCATAACTTACTTTTATATTCTTTGGTTCCCCAACCCCTCTACTTTTACTAGTATAACTACTAAGCTTTATGAATCTTTAGCTAGCTTGTTAACTCCATGCTGTTACTGTTAAATACTATACTGCTCTATGGCTAGTGGAGGTAAAGTTGTTCCATTTAGTAGATATTTACTATAGGCCAATATTTCATTAGTGTTAGTAACTATAGTATAATTATAAATCTTTTTTCTATGGTAAAGGGTAATACATTATGGCTTCTTAAGGTTTGTCATATCCTGTTGGTCTTTGATGTTATTATTGTTGTTGATTTTATTACTATAGCCAAGGTGACACAGATGTCACTATTAATTGGTTTTCTTGGGATGCCAGTATCTGGATTGTCTTCACATCATTGACAATATTATGGCCCATTCCTGGAGAACTGGGTATAGGGCCAAATATGCTGCAACCTCCCCTCCCAAATAAACAGAGATGATTGAATCCTGGGACCAAGACAAAGGCAAACAGCCATGCCCAGAGGGCATCACTGAAAAGCAGACATTAACTAAAGAAGTCTCAATACTAGCAAAGACAGCTTGCCATTATAATCAACCTGCAAGCCTCTGCTAAAAATAAAAACAAAAATAGAAACATGAGAAGACAAGGTAAAACAAATGCCTCCCAAAACTCCCAACTCCCCCAAAGTTGATCCATATGGCATCAAAGAGGGGAATAAAATCAAAAGCAAGACAACTAAATTATTCAAAAGATAACAAAGGTGATAACAAAATACCAAAAAAAAGGAGCTTGGTGAGCTCAAACAAGTATAATGAAACAGATAATGGGCCTAATAAACAAGTATCATTATTTGCATATGACAGGATCCTCTACAGAGAAGACCTAAAAAATTCTATCAAAAAACTCCTAGAATCAATAATCAAATTCAGCAATGTAGCAGGATAAAAATAATCAATATTGTTCTTGTGCACAAATAACTCAGAAAAAACAAATTAGGGGAAAAATACCATTCACAGTAGTACGAAGAATAATTAAACGCTGAAGAATTAACCTAAGTGAACGACTCTACAAAGAAAATTACAGCACTCTAAAGAGGAAATTAGAAAATGGAAAGATATCCTGTATTCCTGAACAGACAGGGCCAATATATTCAAAATGACCATGCTTCCAAAACTTATGTAGAGATTTAATGCAATCTCAATCAAATACCAACAGCACTCTTTACAGAACTAGAGAAAACAATCTTAAAATTCTCATGGAACCAAAGGGACCCAGAATAGCAAAAGGAATCGTTGGTAATAAGAATAAGGCAGGTGGCATCACAATCCTGAATCCGAAATTATATTACAAAACCACAGTGATGAAAAAAAAAAAAAAAACCATGGTACTGACACAAAACAGACATGTGGATCAATGGAATAGAAAAGAAAATGCAGCAACATCCCTAAATACATTAAACTATTTGATTTTTGACAAAGGGGTCAAAAACATACACGGTGCGGGGGGGAGATATTCCCTTTAATAAACGGTGCTGGGAAGACTAGCTATTGACTTGCAGAAGTTTGAATCTAGACCTTTGTCTCTCATGATGTAACAAACTAAAATCAAAATGGATTAAAAATCTAAATGTTAAAACAGAAACAGTTACTCTGCTGAAGATAAAATAGGTAAAACTCTTGAATTATAAGCATACTCAAGAACTTTCTGAACAGAACCCTAATAGCAAGGGAAATAGTACCAAAAATCAACAAATGGAATCATATCAAAGAAAGCGTCAGCACAGCAAAAGAAACAGCCAAACAGAGTGAAGAGACAACCTACAGAATGGGGGAAAATTTTTTTAGCTATTTCTCAGACAAAGATCTAATGTCCAGAATTTGTTAAAAAGAAAAAAAAATTAGACTCAATCAAAAATGGGCAACTGAAATGAGTAAAAACTTCTCAGAAGAGAAATATAAATGGCCAATAAATGCATGAAGAAATGTTCAACATTGCTGTTAGAGAAACGAAAATTAAACCAACAGTGAGATCCCATCTCACCCCATAAAAAATGGTCATTGTCAAAAAATCAAAAAAATAAATGCTAGTGCAGCTGCAAGGAAAAAGGAACCCTTCTTGCCTACCTTGTTGATGGCGATGGAAACTAGTACGACCACTATGGAAATCAATGTGGAGATTCCTCAAAAACCTAAAACTTGAAATATCATTTGGTTCAGCTATTCCCTTTGTAAGTATCTTCCCTAAAGAGTTAAAGACATCCTGTTACAGTCATACACTCATACCCACGTGTGGAGGATCACCTGGATGACTTTCCTTGAAAGAAGGGCAATTATCTCCATCTTGGCTAAACATGACCCTACTTCAGTGTACTGACATATAGAGAGCTAGCTAGGACGTTTCCTTATCCCCCGCTGCAACTGGCTTTGAGCAATGCAAATCTAGCCAAGGTGCTGATGTGTAGTCTTTAAAACTAGGAGACAGGTCATTGTTGTCCCACCCTGTAGCTCCCAAAAAGCAGGTGTGAGCCGGACAGGAGGGAGATTCATGCTCCACACTGTTGGAACCTTGAGATAAGAGGCTATGACTTCCCAGGGCATAAAAAAATCACACATCAGAGCTAGAGTACCCACCCCAAAATATTAGACACTACCTCGAATTGTGTCATGCATATCCATCTCTCTGTACCTTGCAGAGGTAATTTCAGGCCACCTACCCAGTCCAGCTCACAGCACTCACATATTTCCCACCACTCTCACAGTCACTTATCCCAGAGCCACTCCCTTCTCAAATTAATAAAACCTGGGTAGAAGCCTTTGTTTGGTTAACCATGATCCTAGCTGGATGTAGGACCCCTTTGGCTCCCTACCATCTTGGATATGTAACTGTGTCTTTATGCCATGGGTTGCACTAAAAGTGGTAGATTAA
>RJWT010023373.1:0-16840 GCA_004365215.1 Cuniculus paca | reverse complement strand
TGTAAAAAAAAAAAAAAGAATACTGAAGGATATTCTTGAGAGACATTAAGATGACCACATTTCCAAGAACAGCAGCAGAGGGGGTTTGCTGTGCGGGGAAGGCAATTGAAGAGCTGGAAAATAACATGGCAGAGACAAGTCAGTGCATGTCAGTCGTAAATATTAAAGTAGATGGCCTCAATTCACCAATAAAAAAAAACAGGCAGAGTGAGTCAAAAAACAAGATCCATCAATATGGTATATACAAAAAACACATTTAACTCGAAAGGAAATTCATAGACTATAAGTCAAAGGAGAGAAAACACTGCTCGATGTGATAGGGAACCAGAAAAAAGCAGCGGTAGATTGCTCCTCAACCACAGAATGGATAAGAAATGGTATTTTTATACAATGGAAAATTACTCAGCTATAAAGAAGGATAATCTCAAGGCCCTTGTAGGTAAATGGATGCAACATATGATCATGCTTATGGGTGAAATAGTGAACTCACAAGGATGAACATCATGTTGTCTACGTAGTATAAAAAACTGAAGGAGTTTGTGGGATCCAAAATGTACAGTAGATATTGTGAAAGTGAAAGGGGAGGAAATGACTGAAAAGGGAAGGAACAACTGGGATGGGGGAAAGGAGAAGACAAAGGGGAAAGATTTATATATATGCAAGATTTTATGTGTGTATATACATATATATATGCAAGATAGTTAATTATATTACTAATCTCTCTTAGCCCAACAAAAAAAATGGTTTGTGCTTTTATTGTTTGATCATTCATACATATGTCTGCTAATCTGAACAACTACTTTGAAAACAATACATAACACATTAACCATTATTAATCCCCTAATATTCTGTTTTGAAATTCTGTATCATTTTTATTTTCCTTTGTCCTTTGAGGAGGACAAAGGAAAGAAAGAGTAAGGAATGTTTGGGGGTAGCTGCAGTTTTAAAGAGGAGGATATTGAGTAGGCTTGTGGAAAGCTAACATTCAGTCAAGTCTTTAACAAAGAGAAACTCATTTGGACATGTAAGGGAAGATCATTCCGGGTAAAAGGATCGTATAAGAACCTTATGTGTGTCAGGCACTCTGGACTAAGTATTGCAGGAATGAGACAGTTTCTACCCGCCAGAGGGGAAACAATCTAGAAACTAGATTCATGTATGTAAGCAGATGCAGTGGGGAAAAAAAAAAACTGTGAAAAAATAGCATTTATGCTGAAATCTAAGAACGAAAGGAAGCCTTCCATGTGAACACTCAATGGAAAGACATCACAAGCAAACAAAGAAGCAGGTATAAAAGAATAGTTCAAGAAATGGAAAGACCAGAGTGATTATCAGCTGTCTTGTCCAGGACATTAAGACCTCCATCCTCCACATTTCCTCATCTCAGTGGCCTATATAATACCATAAAAGAAACAAATATAATTTCTATTAGATTAGATTGATGTTCTGTAGAGTTCAAACTCAGAGTGAAGGGCTTCAATGATACAGTGATGTTGTACCTTTTAGAGCTTTCAGTGATACAAACAGGCTGCTGCAGACCATGTGCCACAGGTTTGCCAGCACTGGTATAGAACTTGTCATCACAAAAGTATTGGTGTAGTACTTTGATTTTTCTGTAGAGATTAACTCTTATAGACTTTTTTTTTTGCCTCAGTTGAAATTAAAAATAATTAAATAAATTTAATTATACTCGAATATACCCAAGGTTTTAATTCTTTCTTTCCAGATGTTAAAATTTTGTTTCTAATTCATATTTGAAGGGAGGGGTTTTTTCTATAATAGAAAGTGGGAAAGCTATTTCTATCCAATAGTAAATTGCTTCTTGATTAATTGAGATTTTGGTTCTCCCTAGACCCATAATCTCTCAGACTTGAAACTAGGGATTTTTTTTTTAAACTAGGGATTTTTTTTTAAAAATTTCTTTTCCTTATCCCATTGCACTCAATTTTTTGACAACTCATACATTCCTCCAGTTTTCCCATTTTTATCAGTATCTCTTGGTTCATTGCATTCTAAGACTTTTGCAGTACATAATTTTTAAGGTACCTTCAGTCAGTCTTCCTTCTTCAGTGAACCTGTACAGGTGTTACATCCACTTAAATGACTTACCATAGTCTATTAAAAAAATATATAAGCTAGGCAGGCATGCAGACTGTCCAGGCAGAAGTATCCAGTTTTAGATATTTATACTTTTTTTCAGTGCTAGGGTTTGAACTTATGACTTTATGCCTGCCAGGCAAGCACTCTGCCACTGAGCTACATCCCCAGACCTTTATTTTCTTTTGTTTTGTTTTTCGTTTTTGTTGTTGGTTTGGTTTGGTTTGGTTTGGTTTGGTTTGGTTTGGTTTGGCTTGGTTTTGTCTTTTTGAGACAGGGTCTCAGTATATAGCTCCGGCTGGCCTTGAACTCACTGTGTAGCCCAGGCTGGCCTTGAACTCAGTAATCTTACTGCCTCAGGCTCCCAAATCCTGGGATTATAGGCATGCATCACCATGCCCAGCTCCCAGCATGCCTATAATCCTATAAACTATTTTTTATAATTGTTAATCATTCTATAATTCAGGTTGAATATCCCTTATCCAGAATGCTTGGAACCAAAAGTGTTTCAAATTTTGGGATAGTTTGAATTTCAGATTTTTGGATTAGGAATGTTCAATCTGTAGTTGAAATAGTTAAAATTTTAAACTACATATGCATTTTTTTCAATTCTAAAAAACCTAGGTGCACACCTGTAACGCCAGGACCCTGGGAGCCTGAGACAGAAGGATCACAAATTTGAACCCACCCTGAACAACTTAGTGACATAGCCAGACACTGTCTCAAAATTTTAAAACAGGGAGGGAGGAGGATATTTAGACACCCTGGATTCAATCCCCAGTATTGCAAAAAAAAAAAAAACTATATATAAAATAATTGTGGCAGAAAAATACCTGGAGTATAAATGCTTGTTTGTTTCAGTTAACTGATGTAGTTTAATAAGTTGTTAGATATGGTGGTATAGTCATTCTGTGACAGAAGAATCAATAATCTGGGGAATTGTCTGCTTTATTTCGTCTATGAATAACATAACAATTTCTTTTCTAGTTATTTTTTTAAATAGCTAAATATCATATTAAAAAAGTTTCAAATTTTAATCAAATATACCTTTAATACTTTTTCATTTCTTTACTCTTTTTTACTTACTACCTTTCATTTGCATATACTTCAAGTTGTAATCATGTATTCTGTTTTGTAATCTACTGTTTTTCTAAATACTATACCATAAATATTTCAGATTTTCATGATACTGTAAAAATACCTAGTATTTTATATGTTAATGTCTGTATAGTAATTGCTGGCTATACCATACCATAGACCTCACTAATACCATATGTGGTACAAAAAACAGCATGCATGTGTGTGTGTTTTTAGTCATTTCCTTAAATTCCTAGAAATAAACAGTATATTAAGGTCAGAGTTGCATTTAGTAAATATTTTTATTAAGATGATTTATATAAAAAAAACCCTATTTTCTGTAAAGGTATAATTTGCTTTAGTTTGTATTTCTTTAGTTATTTTAAAACATTTCTTAGTATTTGCTTGCTTGCTTGCTTGCTTGCTTGCTTGCTTTTTTGGAGATAGGGTTTTTCTTTGTAGTGCAGGCTGGCCTTGCACTCACTGTGCAGCCCAGGTTAGCCTGGAACTTGCAACAATCATCCTGCATCAGCCTCCCATAGTGCTGGAATGATAGGCATGTGCTACTACGCCCAGCTAGTGTTAGCTGTCTATAATGTTGTGTGAATTATCCAGGGGTTTTAATAAAACATTAAAACAATTATTATTTTCAGTTATGTGGTTTGTATCTCCTAAAAAGAAATTGTGTCTCTGGTTTATAAAGATGCATTACATTTATTTTAAGAAAGCTTAATGAAACTTAAATGGAATATTTCTAGTTAACCACCAGGTGTAAGTGAAATGAAAAAAAAATTTTATTATAAACTTTCAGACTAGTTCTGGGAATTATTTTTGAAGCAATATTATTCAAATTCTAAAAAAATGATGGGAGACTTGCAATCACATAATATATACTAAATCAGTGTGACACTGAGACAAAGATAGATGAGTGGAACAAACTAGGTAACTGAAACAGACCTAAATAAATAAGATAAAATAAACATTTCAAATTAGATAATTGAAACTGTCAATGGTCAGTGTGTCAATGGTACAGTGTACAGTATTTGGGTAGAAAAATTAAGTTGTTTCAGAAAACAATATTGAAGACAGAAACCATTAAGAAAAGGACTGACAAGTTTGGCCATTTAAACTTTTAACTTTTATAAGTTCAAAAGATAAAAGATGAAAGAAAACTTAAAAGCAAAGAATAGGGTAAAGTATTTACAGTAAATAAATATGGCAAACAAACAATGTCCTAAATGTTCTTACAAATCAACAAAAGATCTCCCAATAGGAATATGAACAAAATCCATCAACACGCAATTTTAACTTTAGTAGTCAAGAAAATACATGTTACAAACAAGGAGATACAATTTCTCATAGACTAACAACAATTCAGAGTAATATTACTAGGCTAGGGATATAGCTCAGTATATGCAAGGAAAGCTTGTCTAGTGTATGCAAGGCCTTGAGTTCAATTCCAAGTACTTCCAAAACATAATAATAATAATAATAATAATAATAATAATACCACCCAGTGTGGCAGTGAGAGTATGAAGGGTATCATCTCACATAACCAGTATAACCCTTCTGAAGGACAGTTTGGCAAGATATGTCAAAAGCACAGCCCATTGATTGAGAAATTTCACTTCCACCATTTTGTTTCAACAAAATAAGGCAAGTGTGTCAAGGAAAATATACAGAAATGTTTATTGTACTGCTGCTTATTATGCTGCTTCTAATAGAGAAACTACAGCCAGATAGGATTCAGACTGCTGAAAGACTTTAGGCAAATAATTTAATCTCTCTGTGCCTCAGTTTCTTCATCTATAAAATAGAAATAGTAATAGCCACTGAACAGGACTATTGTGCAGGTTAGCATGCTTACAAACAGTTCCTGGTACATAGTAAGGGCTATTTCATTGTAGGCTATAACAGTGGAAAACCAAAGTAATCTAAATATTCAACTATAAGATACTGGTTAAATAGTAAATGATGATTTAGTCATACAGTAGAATGTTCCACACTTATTACAAGAGACTCAGGATCCTAAAGCAAGATAAATTCAAGGCCAGCCTGGGCAATTTAGCAAGCCTTTGCCTCAAAGTAAAAGTTAAGCAAGAGCAGGTAGAGTACTTGCCTAGCATGCTTGAAGCCCTGGGTTCAATCTTAAGTACCACAAATAACAACAATAATGAAGATGTAGATTTATATATTTGATGAAGAAAGATATTCACTTTATATTTCTTAGTGAAAAGGCAGATTAGGAAACTATGTATAATACGAGTCCATATTTTTGGCTTTAAAATAAGCATATATGGTAGGAACAAAACTTGAACATACCAGTAGTGTTTCACTAGCTAACGGGAGAACTGTTACTATTTTGTCTACTATTTCTAAAATTTATATATACATATATATATATATATATCACTTGAATAAAGATAATAAAAACAAAATAGAGAAAACAGTCTGGTAGTTTCTCAAAAAGTTAAACACAGAATTTCCATATGAACCAGAAATTACACTTCTATGGTAAGTATATAGCCAAGAGAATTGAAAACTTGTGTATTCAGAACTTTGTACATGAACATTCATAGCACCATTACTTATAATAGCCAAAGAATGTGCACAACCCTAATGTCCACCGGCTAATAACTGGATAAACTAATGTAGTATATCCATACAATGGAATATTACTCAACAGTGAAAAGAATGAAGTACTGACACATGCTTATAATGTGGATGAACATCAAAAACATGCATAGTGAAAAGAAGCACAAAAAGCTGTGTAAACTATGGTTCCATCTACATGAAATGTCCAGAAAGATATTTCTGAAGGTATAGTAAATTTCTTGTTGCTAAAGGATGGGTGGAGGGAGGAATGGAAAGTGACAGCTTATAGATACAGGATTTTAGGGGAAAATGATAAACATATTCAGAGATGAGATAACAGTAATAATAGTTTCACAGCTTTGCAAATACATATACTAAAAAATGCTGAATTTGTACTTTAAAGGGGTGAATTTTATGGTGTAGGAATTTTATCTGAATAAAATGATGTTTAAGAAAAGTAAAACAAAATATTGTTAGAGGACACTGAATTTTTTTAGCAAATTAAAGTCTAATTTTTTGCTGAATTTTGTAAATATAGTTAATGGATTCTGGTGGTTTTTTCAAGGCTAGAAATTGAACCCAGGGCTTTAAACATGCTAGGAGCATACTTTGCCACTGAGCTCTCTCCCAACCCAGTTACAGATTTTTAAAGAGTACATTTTGTTAAAGAGATATTTCCAGAAATTATAAATGATCACATACGTGACTGTATCTCCACAGCCCATGTCCTTTTTAATAAAAAAAATTTGGACATTTTAAAACTGATATAGGAAAGCATTGACTTCAGTAGTCAGAATTTGGCTTTATATTTTTAGTTATTTGCTCTTTTTTTTTTTATTTTAATCCATCTTTTTTAAAAAACAGTTATTCTAATGGCTTTCAGACAGTTTGTTTTGTTTGTTTTTGTTTTGGAGCCGGGAACTCAGGACCTTGTGCTGGCCAGGCAGGCACTTATGCCTCTGAGCTATATTCCTGGCCCCAGACAGTTTTAAATGAGAGTGTATACATATATGTATGCATGTGTGTGTATATTTTCTCAAATTAGCTGTCATTTATAGATCTCATTTTAAGGTGTGTAATTGGTTTAAGTATGTTCTAGACTCTTATAACCAGTGTAATTAGATTTCATTTTTCTCTTTATGATTTTCCTTTCTCCTTTGTCCCCCTCCCATCTTTCTTGTGCTCTAAAATATCAAATAGGATTAGAGTGTAGTAACTCCTTTTTCATTCTTTCCATAAGTATTTGAGTGGCTACTATATGTCAAGGAATTATGAAGAGGTTAATGATTCAGAAATGAAATACTTGGTTTCAGACAGATAAAATTATATATTTTAAAACTCTTCTAGGTGCAGTTAGGAGAGCCCTTAAATTAACCCAGATAAAGATGGTTAGGCAAGACTTCCTTCTACTGTTAACGTAATTAAAAGGTTGATATTTAAAACCAGACCACATCTATTGTACAGTTTTAAAGAATTGTTGAAAGTATAGCTCATGCTTTGCCCTTAGTATGCCCTATAATTAAGCACAGAAAAACATGTTGAGAAAAGCCACACAATCTATACCCAAGATGTGTATAAGCCAAAAATCATTCTTTAGAAATCAGCATGGGGCTGGGGATGTAGCTCAGCGGCACAGTGCCTGCCTGGCAAGTGCGAGGTCATGAGTTCGATTCCCAGTACCAAAAAAAATTGGCATGAATGCGAGCAGTACAGGTACAGTGACACTGGGTGAAAGTTCTGTTTCTGCTTAAGGCCTTTTAAACCATCAGCACTTTAGAGGCTTCGCTTCTACTAATAATACACCTATTTGGTTAAAAAACAAGACACTATCATGAATTTAAAGGAATTACTGTTTCTCATTGATGTGTTTAAATAAACAAGTATATTTATTTTATATTGCTTTCTACAGAACTGATATGTACTGGTACACTCGTGCTGGTTGTTAAATGTTGAAAGTCATCCTTACTGGTAGGTAAAGAGCTACTTAAGCTGTCTAGACACACCAGCATAGCCTACCCTCATCCCAGGAATGCTATACCTGCACCACCCCACAACACAGTAATTAAAAAGTTTATCCCCAGGGATAGCAAGAGGCCTTTAGGACTACTCTTGGATCTGTACTGATTGCTGGCACAAATAAATATATATATGTATATTTATATTTATATTTGAAATTTATTTCTCACAATGCCAGAAGCTGGAAAGTTCAAGATCAAAGCGCTGCAGATTTGACATCTGGAGAGGATTCATTCCTCACAAATGGTGCCTCCCTCACTGTGTACACACATGGAAAGGGCAAAGCAGCTCCTATCAGCCTTTGGCGGGGGGGGGTGGCGTGCCTGATCCAATGTAACTTTTTTTTCAATCTTTATTAGTACATGTTTTCAGTACATAATGATTACATTCATTGTGGGGAATTGGTATATGTACATAACGCATCTCAATTCTTTCTTTCTCCTTTGTGTCCACCTGTTTTTTAAAAATCTTTTTGCTTTTGTTTTTGCCAGCATCAGGTACTATTCTTTAATAATTTTTAATGTTGTCTCAATCTTGACTGTTGTAAATCATTACTGTCTGATCAGTGTTTACATTCTGCCATCTGAAGTATCAAATGGATCTAGCACACCTATATTACTTATTAATGTAAAACCAACATTCAGCACTTTATTTTCTGAATTAAGCCCAAAATATCATATTGTACCTCTAGTAGACTTTTAAACTGCAGTGCTTTTTTTATTTCTCAGTATTGACAGTTTGACTTAAGTTTTTTGTTCTTTTATTGTTCCTTTCAGTTCGCTTTGCACCTTACAGGCCTCCAGATATCTCCCTGAAGCCCCTGCTCTTTGAAGTGCCCAGCATCACTACAGAGTCAGTGTTTGTTGGTCGGGATTGGGTTTTCCACGAAATAGATGCTCAACTTCAAAGTTCAGATGCCAGCGTGAACCAAGGAGTGGTGATTGTGGGAAATATTGGGTTTGGAAAAACTGCCATCATCTCGAGACTGGTGGCCCTTAGCTGCCATGGTACACGGATGAGACAGATCGCCTCAGACAGTCCACATGCCTCCCCAAAACGTATGTATTCTTTTTTAAGAAACTTCCTGGTTACTTGGCGCTGAAATTTTTTCTGACATATTTATATTTAGTTATATATCCTTTTATTCTTTGATTTGTAAAACTTGACTTGCATGTGAGGACAAGTAACTCAGACTTCCAAGAAAGGATGTAATACTCTGTACACCTAACCCACATATTCAACAGTTACCTAAATAGGACTGGAAAAAAAAAAACTTTCTCATGGAATAAATTTATGACTCTTCCCTGTGTCTATATGGTTGGTCTGTCCTGTGAATAATGACTACAGAACTTGCCTATAGAGCCATTTGCATTCATCACTGTTGGATTTTATTCAGCCCATGCCCATTTCTTCTTGTTACATGCCAGCACAATCTGTTTGCAACCTTCATTTCTTTGCTGCTTATGTCAGTGATACGCTGCTTGGACTTGAACTTTATTATGTTCTTGGAGGGTTTCACCTGCTTCCTTGTGGGGAGATGTTAAGTTCTCGTATCATATATACCAGACTTCCTTCATCATAAGCTTAATAATCACCACTAGGATATTGTTTATTTTTAAAACATTCATAAAGTACTTACTACATGCCAGACAGTTTGTAAGTGCTTTCCAAATATGAATTCACCCACTATTATCAATTCAGTGAAGTAGCCCTTGTTTTCAGTTAAGAATCCAGTGCTCAGAAGGGTTAAGAAAGACTACCAGGTTTTAAAGGCAATAAATTGAAACACTGAGCAGTCTGGTTTCAGAAGTCATTCTCTTAACACTTTTCTCTTCTGCCTCTCCTTACTAGTGAAACTCACTCAAGTAAAGAAAATATCCCAGGCATGGTGGCACATGCGTGTAATCCCAGCACTCAGGAGGCTGAGACAGGAGGAGGATTGCCATGAGTTTGAGGCCAACCTGGGTGACACAGCAAGTTCAAGGCCAGCCTGAACTGCATAGCGAACCTTGTCTCAAAACCAAAAAAAAATGAAATGTGTATAAAAATGTTTTTTTAGAATGTTCTTTGTGAGCCAGGGATGTAGCTCAATGGCTTAGTGTCTGCCCGGCAAGATTGAGGTCCTGAGTTCGATTCCCAGTGCTCCCCTCATCAAAAAATGTTCTTTTTATATGCACCATGCACACATACACATAGTACCAGTCTCCCTGGTTTCCGTTAGTTATAAGAGAACAAAAAGGAAAGCTATTACTATACTAGGTTTGGAATGGAGTGGAGTGTAGCATAGCATACCATAGTGTAGCATGACATAGCATGACAGCATAATATTATTATACTAGCGACAAATCAGTAACTTGGCCTACCACACACATTCAGATAACAAGCACTAGAAATGGTTTGTGTGAGATCATAAAAGTTACCGTGTCTAAAAACTTAACAGGAGTTCACTGAATACCTTCCAGTTGTCTTCCTTCCTTTTGAAATTAGTATCAAGTAGGCAGATTGGCTCTGGTAAACTTATTCATATCTAACATTTAGAAAAAGAACTAGCTGCTTGGAAGAAAGCCAGATGAATTAAAATACCCTCTTTACCACAGTATGGTAAGAAAACTATAGAAAAATCCTTATAGTCTAAGAAAATATCATGCTTAGATTTTAAATGAATCTCTTCTAAGGCAGATTGACACAGTACTCTGGAGCCCTGAACCCAGGATTTATGCCCAGCACTCACATTGACTGTATAGTGTCTTATGACCTTGAGAACTGTACTTTATTCTTTAGGTCTCAGTTTTCTTTAGAAGTATGGGGAATATGACTAGTTGATATTTAGACTTGCTTTTAGCCAGGTGTGGTGACACACTCCTGTAATCCCTGCATTCTGAGAGGCAAAGGCAAGAAGGATTACAATTTCAAGACCAAGTTAGACAACTTAGTGACCTAGCAAGACTCTTGTTTCAAATTAGAAAATAAAAAGGGAGGAACATAATATGAGGATGTAGCTCAATGTAAAGGTCCTGAGTTCAATCCTTAGTATAGTGTTGTAGTAATAATATTTATAATAATATTGTAGCTTCTATTCCAATTTTTATATTCCAAGAATATCTCTTCATGGTTGAAAAGATACCTACTCCAGTGTTTTCCTTTGAGTGCTTAAATATCTATCACACTAAACTATTTATCCTTAGTCTAAGACATGAGCTGTTTGAGTGTGTCCAAAAGAAAACCAGATAGCTAATGGTCTCTGTGACTCCTTTGTATATCACTGTTGAAGATAGCAAAGTGATAGAATCATGGATGACAAGATAAATCCCAGCTAGGGGCAAGAACTGCTTTTTCAGAAAGCAAAGCTACTTGTACAACCCCCACAAGCCTGGGCAAGCAAAAGTTAATAGAAAAGTAGCCCATGTGCTCCCCAAAGAAATTCTTTGTTTTTGGTTTTTTGAGATAAGATCTTGCCATATAGTTAAGGCTGGCCTCAAATTTTTCGGTGCTCCTGTCTCAGCCTCCCAAACACTAGAATTGCAAGCATGCATTGCAACACCTGGCTCCAGAGAGATTCTTTTAAAGTAGTTCATTAAATTACCATCTAATATCTATTACCTTTTATCTCTCAAGAATATCAAAGCATTGGGGTACTATATTGTTAAGACCATAGTTTCAGCCTGATAGTTAATATTCAAAACTTGAAAAGAAGTGAAGAGAGAATCTGTTGTGATACATCTATCAGAATTACACAAAACCAGAGTTGCCTTTTACAAAATGATTTTTGTGATAATCTGTTGTTTAAACTACATTCTACCACTGTCATTTTAACAGAAGCAGCAGTCCTTAAAGAGTCATGAATGCAAGTTATTTTTCAGTTTATATGTGTTATTATTTGAGCTAGCACTAAAAATGTTAGTTGCAGCAGCAGAAATTTTTTCATAAATCAGTAAAAATGATGTCAGGAGGTTGGCTTAGTTTTTTAGAGTTTAACTTGTATTAAACCTGGATAGCTTGGCAAACCAGGCAGGGCCCAGGAAAAGAAAGGCCAGATTGCCTTTCCCACAAGCTGTGCAGACCATGCAGGGCCCAGGAAGAGTGAAGCCAGTCCGCTGTTCCTGTGAGTCAGCAGATGCCATGCTGGGTCTGGGAAGAGCACATCAAGAAGCTGGTTTGATCTTCCTGTACGCCACGCAAACCAGGTGGGGCCCAGGAAGAGAGAAGCCAGATTGCCTTTCCCGCCAGCCTACCAGTGCAGGCTGAGAGTCAGGAGTCCCCACCACCACCACCTAAACAACCAACTGGTTCAGAGGGCATCTGTTAAGAGGATGACAGTATGCAATATGATAAACAGGGGGATTTCCTTTTGTCTTGTTTTTGAAATCCAGTATTATTCTCCGTATTTTGTTTTTCTCCGACTTATTGTTTTGTTTTATTCAATTTTACTGTGTCTGAGGAAATGGACAACTATTTTGAAGATAAGATATATTATGGTAGCCACTGTTGACCTATTGTCCTGTTTTGAATTTAGATACCACTTTCACTGCTTTATTTTGATTGGCTTTATTCTGTTTTGAATTGTTGAGTTTTATTCACCTTAAAATAAAATTTTAAAAAAACTTGGATAGCTTTCCTAATTCTTTGTCATTGATATCAATGATATAATTGTAGTAATAATGAAAATAAGCAGAAAGTTATGGAGCTTTTGATTTATCTGTCTGTGCATCACCTGTTATTCTTTCTTCTGCCTCCTCCACTCTGAACATTGCTGCTGCAAATGATGTGAACAGTTAGACCTGCAGTACTTTGTTGCCTGCCCCTCCTTACTTCATAGACAGCTCCCCTAGCCTGCCCCTCCTCTTCATTTCCCTGGGTAGGTGCGGAAAAGCTGTCAGAGAAGGCACTAGCTTGTTATCATGCTTCCTACTTACTTTCCCAAATCTTGAATCCCCCATCATACTTTGCACCATTACCTACCTACCCCCAAACCACACACATGCACACAAAGAACAAAAACATTTTGTGAAAATAGACCCATTGTATAATTCAGACATTATTACAGTAACTATAGGTATACTCAGAAGTAGTGCTTAGGGAAGTTTGTCTAATAAAAGACTTTATTTTCCTACCACTAAAATGATCCAGTGTAGTTATTTGGATTTGACATTTGTTAACAGCTGCTAAACCCTGAAACAGCTGCTAAGTAACTCTTACTTGCTCTGCACATGGACTACCACCTACCTATTAACTGTTATTTCTACGGTTCACTAAATAGCAAATAGAAAGTGAGACACTTGGACAAAAAAAGAGGGTATCTCTAAAAGGGAATAGCTGAAAGAAAGAGTATTTGGACAGTTATTATTCACAAAATCAAATTACAGACAAAAGAAAATGGAGTCATGGGAGAGAAATGAGCAGCAGAAGTAATACTGTGACAGACAGGTCACTGAACTTACACTTCAACTCAAGATGTCATCCATTTCTTCAGACTCGTTTCCCTGGTCTCTCCTGTACCCCTGGGTAACACAGAAAGACCCTCATCTTAAAAAATTAAATTAAAAAAGTCTTATGGAGCCATAATAACCTATATAACTTGTCCATTTAAAGTGTTCATTTCTGGCCACACATGGTGGCACACACCTGTAATCCCAGCACTCAGGAGGCTGAGGCAAGAGGATTGCCACAAGTTCAAGACCAGCCTGGACTACACAGTAAGTTCAAGGCCAGCCCGTACTACATAGCAGTGCCCTGTCTCAAAAAACAATAAATAAAGAAAGGACTCAATTCAGTATTTTTAGTATATTCACAAGGCTGTATAGGAATTGTCATCTAATTTTAAAACATTTTTACCCCACTAAAAGAAACCTAAGCTTCTTACTAGGTACATCCCTATTCTTGTAATCCACTCTACCTCAAGCCTTATGAAACCTGTAATTGAGTTTCTGTCTCTACAGAATTCCCTATTCTGGACATTTCATATAATCAGAATCATACACTGTGTGTCATTGTCCTCCCTTTCTTCCCCAGTGCTGGAGCTTGAACCCAGTGCCTTCACACTGAGCTGTATCACCAGTCCCCAACCTCTTTTGAAACAGGGTCTAGCTGTGTCACTAACTTTCCATGCTTGGCTCAAACTTTCGATCCCCATGGTTCAGCCTCCCAGAGTACAGGGACTCCAAGCATGTGCTGCCACACCCAGTTATGTGGTCTTTTTTTTTTAAAAGAGAATAAAACCAAGCAAAATAAAACAGAATAAAGCCAATCAAAACAAACCAGTGTAAGTGACACAGGACTTCAGAACAATAGGAAATCAACAATGGTCATCATAATGCCTCTTGTTGTCTTCAAAATAGCTGTAGATACCTTCAGACATAGTAAAAAATCAAACAAAACAGAGCAGAATAGAACAAATACAAACAAAACAATGAATGCAATAATGGACTTCAAAACAAGACAATAGTAAATCCAGAATGGCTACCATAATATATCCTGCTATCTTTGAAATAGCTTCCCGTGCCATTGGATACAACAAAATCAAATAAAACAAAATAAAACAATGAAAATGATACAGGACCTCAAAACAAGATGACAGGGAATTAACAGTGGCTACCATCTCCAGAAGGAGATTCCCCATAGATGCTACATTGCATATTGTTATCCTCTGAATAGATGATCAGACTACTCACTTTAGACCTGCAAAGTCAGTGAAATACTAAACACTACAAGCATTAAATTGTGTTTTACCTCAATAGCTATCATCACAGCCTGTGTTTCTCTGGATCAGCTGGTCGCTTATGCCAGGGCAGGGAGAGGGGTGCCTCTTCTTGTTTCCCAACCCACGTGCCAGAAGGGGCTGGCATCTGGCTGTCCCCCAGCGGCGCATGCATAGCGCCAGTTTTCAGGGAGGGCTTGCTTCTTGGTGACTTCTTGTTCTCTTCCCCCACAGTCTGCAAATGGCGCTGACTCATGGGAAAAGGCTGGTGTCTGGCTGTCCCTCCAGCAGCGCATGCATGGTGCAGATTTGCAGGGAGGGCTTGCTTCTTGGTGGCTTCTTGTTCTCTTCCCCTGCAGTCCACGAATGGCACTGACTCACAGCAAAAGTCTGGCATCTAGCTTTCCCCCCAGCAGCCCGCACATGGTGCTGATTCTGTGTGGTCTTTTTTTACTGACTTCTTTGGTTTAGCTTATAATTTTCAGGGATCTTTGGTATAGCATGTGTCAGTATCTCATTTCTTATTTACTACTATGCCACATAGTAGTTGATTGTATGGATATATCACAGTTTCTCTATTCACTGGGTGCTGAACATTTATCTCTAGTTTTGGCTATTTCGAGTCATGCTTCTCTAAACATTTGTACATAAGTTTTTCTATGGACTCATGTTTTTGTTTCTCTTGGGTGTATGTCTGTAAGTGGAATTGCTGGGTTATACAACAAATGAATTTAACTGACCTTCCTTTAGCTTAGAGTTTTAAGATTATCTGATGCAGACATTTCATCTTTTTAATCCAGATGCAGATGCCAACAGAGAGCTACCACTCACACAGCCACCTTCAGCTCACTCATCCATCACCAGTGGAAGCTGCCCGGGAACCCCAGAAATGCGCAGGCGGCAGGAGGAGGCTATGCGAAGATTAGCCTCACAGGTACAGTAGAATTCCCAAGCTGGGGACATGCTACTTCCATTTCAACATCAAGGCAAATGTGGAGAGACCTGTGGCAAAGTGAACAAAACTTCTATAAAGATATACCATGAGATCATGGAGAAGAGTTTCTGGCTGTTTTGGTTTTAGTTTAAACTAAACTTTACTATAATGGGATCAGAACCTTGGAGTTGGCAAGACTCTTAGAAATAAAGTCCTGATGAATAGGCAAGGAAGTTGAGACTCAAGTTATATAGTTTACCCAGGATCACAGTGTAAGTAGTAAATATTTTTACATTTCTATTCCTCGCTCAAAACTCTTTCTGTTACATTATACTATCCATAATATTTTTGTGTTGAAAAATGCCTTTTTTCTCAAGGTAACATGCACATAAAAAAATCAAGTAATACTCAAAACCAGCAATTTACTTCCTCTACCCAAACCATTTTCATATGCTACTGTAATTTTTCTTACTCATTTACATATTATCTCTATTTCTTATTGTAAGTAAGTATAGCTCTTTCACCTTCCTCCTACCATCATCCCAATACAGTTATATCATGATGTTTGTCTGAATCCCTACTGTGGCATTTTTAGTATTAACACTTTGCAATCATGGTTCACTCTTGAGCCAAAAATAACATTTTCTTCTTGAACAAATACGTTTTTCCTGGCATTTATTTAAGAATACCTCGCTTTAAAATGTGCTTATCTATCTTGAAACCTTTGACTGTTATTCCATAACCCTTAATAAAGCTTTATGAAATGCCACTTTCCATATTTATCAATTATGTTTTCTTTTCCCTAGATAGAATTCATCCTAGAGCCCTCATAGAGGGCTTGATCTAGACCCAGGATACTCTTGAGACATACCAATTACTTTTTTTTTTAATGTTAAAGCGATAAATTTAGTGATAAGAAGGGCAATACAACAAGTTTTTCTTTACTGTGGAAGTTGGTACAGATAAGTAACTTTTTCTTTTCTTTTTTTTTTTCTTTTGAAAAGAATACAACCAAACAAAACAAAACAGAGTAAAGTCAATCAAAACAAGGCAATGAACATAGTACGTGACTTTTAAACAGGGTAAAAAGCAATTGGTAAGGCTACCATAATGCCTCTTGTTATCTGCAGTATACCTGCCCATACCATCAGGGATAAGTAAAATCAAACAAAATACAGCAAACTAAAACAGTAGAAACAAAACAAAAAACAAAACAAACAAAGCAAAACAATACAGAATTTCAAGATATTAGCAAAACAGCATTGGCTACCATAATATTTGTTATCTTCAGAATAGTTGCCTACACCTTCAGACATATTACAATCAAACCACACAGAATAGAGTAAAATCAATCAAAACAAACAGTGAAAGCCATACAGGGTTTCTAAACAAGCTAATTGGACATCCTCGATGGCTGCAATTATATA
>RJWT010023372.1:0-16838 GCA_004365215.1 Cuniculus paca | reverse complement strand
AAAAAAAAAAAAAAAAAAAAAAAAAAAACAGAAAATGGATTCTGTGGAATGGAAGAGAGGATGTAATGAAAAGTATACATCGACTGAGGGCTTAATTTTCCACTTAGAACTTAATCTCATTGGGCGACATAATCTCAATGCTCTCACCCCTAAAAGAGATAACAGAACTTTTTAGAATCATTGTGAAGATTATCAGAATAACTACAAGTACTGAACACTTGATAAATGTGGGTTCTATGAATCATACTGCTATAAAATGTCCATATAATGGGGATGGGAAGAAAGGTTGAAGGGAGAGTAGGGAAATAGAAAAAAACTAACCAGTTATATCACATGCAGGTACAAATGAATGTGATCACTGCACATATCTAAAGTGTACCAATAAAATCTAATTAGAAAAAAAATTCATATAAATATACGTATAATGGTCAAAGTGTGCACCTTAGTCAATGTCAACACTCACACTCAATGGCTATATTCAACACATATTTTACAAAGATCTAATCTTTGTTTTGATAACAAACATTTGACCAGTTGTTTTGCTATGGGAACCAAAATGTGATGCATTGCTTTTCAACTGACCTAGTGCTAGTGCCAATATCAGTTAGGAGTCACTCAATAATGTGGGAATTTGTCAGTTCTGCACATGTCATAATTTTGTTTAATACAGTTGTTGCCTTGACATCCACTTTAAGGACTGACATAAGTTATCTAAAACTCAAATGTGCCTCATCACCTTTATCTAGTTAAAACTTCACTACATGGTTTTTTGTTTGTTTGTTTTTTGTTTTTGTTTTGGTGTGTGTGTACTATTAGCCCACTACTCCACCTCCTACTGACCCAAAATCCAATGCATCCCATAGCTTCTGACCACATAAACCATAAAAGTCAACAGTAGAGTCATGTAAATAAGTTTCCACCTTTCCACGTTTTCCTTAACCAATCTGTGATCTCTCTGCAAATCTAACAGATAATTCCCAGGGGCCTTAATAAAACTCCTCTCTAGCTTGCTACCCACTGGTTGAGTTCTCTGTCTCCTTCAGGATTATCATCAGCCCCTTCAACAACCCCTAATCTCTCTAGGACCTATGAGTAACAATTTCTTCTTATGTCTCACCTGAACCTAACTTTTTACCCGGGTCATGGCTCTTAAAGAGTGGCTATCATGGACCAGGGATTTACCTCAACGGCCTAAGCGCCTGCCTGGCAAGTGCAAGGTCATGAGTTCGATCCCCAGTACAAAAAAAAAAAGTGGTGATCATGGCTTACAGTCACTTTCAACAGAAAAACCTCAAGATCAGGTCAGAAAGAAACTTAAATATATAGCAAACACATACTAGCAAAAACAAAAATTGAAGAAGTTAAGTATCTTAACATATCTTAAGTATTAAGTATTATAAACCCAAGTATTATAATCCTTTTTCCAGTCTTCCTCACAGTTCATAAAGTTATATTTGTAAACCCATTGAGACTTTATTGGAATCCCAGCAAGTTAATTCCACTCTACCACCTCCAATGCAACCCACGGCGAGAGTAAAGACATTAAGACATATTCAAAGTTAAGGGCAACCAAGGGGTCCTAAGTCTGATCCAAGTGAGGATGTGTGGACAAAGGCCTTGATGCAAGGCATCTCCCAGAATTTATTATCTTGTCTAGAAGGGGGTGGCTCAAGAATGAGTGACAGCAAGGATGGCAAGAACTAGGTGAGTAACTTGAACTGACTAGCCAGGTAGAGAGAAAAGCATCTTTGCAAAATGCAGGGAGAATGACATGCAGAAGGATCAGTTTGCATAATTCAGTTAAGGTAGCAATCGAATTGTTTTTGTAGGCTGTTACTTCATTTTCTGATATATAAACTTTTGTGTCCTGGGGACTCATAGCCTCTTTATTTTGAAGCTGTACCCAGTTGACATTTCTGGAGCTGACTGACTCTGCCAGCCCTCTGTGCTCATATCTTTTACAGAGAGCACTATGCAAGGAAACAGGAGGCTGTCAGAATGGCCCCAAAGATTACATATCAGTACTTCAGCTGGCCTTATTTGCATTGCTTAGAGCCAATTGAAGAGAGAAGGAAATATCATAGCCAGCTCTGTACATATTAGTATATGGAAATAAGATTTAATTTAACTAATGTTGCAGCAATTGTTCTGCATTCAAGGAGAGGTGTTCATGTAGTCTTCCACACTTATATATCATAGTAATGAATAATTTAAAGTGATCTGTGGATTATATTCCTCCACAAGCTCCCTGGATTTTTGGTAGCAACAATAAGTATGTATTTTTTGTTTATACATGTTTATTGTGCAAAATGATTACATTCCTCCTGGGGAGTTAGTATCCATACACAGCACATCTTAAATATTTTTTCATCCACCCCACACTTCCCATCCATCTCATGATCCCTTTCCCATATGAGAAATCTCTGTCTTCCTACTTCATATTATCTATCTTTCATTTTACTCTTTATTTATATTTTGAGTTTCTCATATAAGAGAACCATGCAATATTTAAGCTTATGGGTCTGATTTATTTCACTTAACACTATGATCTCAAGATGCAACCATTTTTTTGTAAGTGACCAAAGATTCTATAATCATATACTAAGGATTTAAATGTTATTCCATGTGACTATGTATTTCAACACTAACAGCACACTGAATCGGTTAGGTAATTCAGTTTGACAGCATGTTTAGAAACGGAAATTCTCAACGTTTGGAACCCAGACCAGCAGCACCAGAATCACAGGGTAGGTTGGTTAAAAGACTTCTTCACTCTGCATTCTACCCCAGAATATAACATAAAGAGAATGTCTTGAAGTGGAGTCTGGGAATCTAAACACTTAATAAGCTCCTAGATAATTCTTACCCAGATTAAAGTTTGGAAACACTAGGTTTCAGATATAAAATGTTGTGGTCACTCCACAGTAAACTTTCTAATAGCACTATGTTTGGTCTTCAAAATTTGTTGGTGACACTGTCAAAATTTAGTACTTTCTTTGCCTTGGGAACAACTGAGTTACTATAATTATCCTAAAAATGAAATACCATGGTGGTCAGGGTGAAGGGTCAACTTGATTTGTTTGGGATCCACTCAGGTGATTGGTGGAGCACACTTGGAGATGTGGCTGTAGGGTCTATGACTGGCCCATCAGCCCTTCCTCTCTGCTTCTGTTCCCTTACTCTACTTCCCAGCCATTATTAGCTAAGCATCTTTGTTCTGTTACACCCTTCCACCATGGAGAGTGGAGCCAGTTGATAATGGACTGAAACCCTCAAATCTGTGAGCTAAATTAAACCCCTTTTCTTTATGGGTGTTGGGTGTTGTGTCTCAGTAACAGGAAAATTGATGAGTACAAATACCTTTCAATGCTTTTAGGTCAGCATTATGGATTGAGTCTAACTGTAGGTCACTTACGAGAGAAAAACACGGGGAAAATTTTGCCGCAGTTTAGAAGCTGATTTACGATTATTTGACAGCATGGACTGAAACTGGAAGATCCTCTTTACCATACTGCTCCAGGGGTCATTCTCAGGTACAAGCTGCTCCTTAACGGTCCTTGCATGTCTCGTTGGGACCCCCTCATCACAGCATGCTACAGAACAGCCTTGCAAATTCGATATCCTGTCTGTACAGGGAATAAGTATGCTGCAGTGATTTCTTCAGAGTGACCACTACCTTTTCCCTAGTTCAGCAACTGCTCTCTTTCAGTGAACAATGGTCAATTTTTGTGATTTTTTTTTCTCCACGTATGTCTATTCTGATCATACTTATGTTGAACCTAATTAAAATATCAGTCTTCTATATTGCGTGCTTTGTACATTCTTCTTAGAATACATTTTTCTCATATTTTCAAATGGACAGGTATGTAACAGATTTTTAAAATAGTAACTTCATCAAAGATAGTTTGCAAAGTACTGCTATACACCATTCTCCTTAAACAAATTCAGACAAAACACAGCTCTTGTTGAAAATTTTGTTACCTATGATGTGACAGAAGATTGAAATAGATCATCCATGAGATTCTCTAGCACCATGATTCTCTGCAGATGCAGTCTTACCTCATTTTCCTACAGGTGTATTATTTAAGTTATGAATTATCAATGAAAAATTTTACATCTACAGCTGACTTTCTGCTGCCTATCATTGTAGCTCTGAACCAAATCTCCTGCTGTGAGACTGTGTGGGTTTAAAAAATAAAGAGCATTTTGATAATAGCTTGATAGAACTGTCATTAAGAAAGGTAATTTGCCACCAAAAATAGTACATAATACATGACAACTCCAGATATTTCTTACCATCTGATGTATTGGATCACCACTTCTCCCTTCTACCAACACAAGTATAATTCTTTCATCTTACCTTTCTTTAAAATGCCTATGTCTCAACTTAACTGTTATCTGCAAAGCTACTGCTACTTGTCAACCTCTCTCATTATCCATTTCACACTAGCCATAGTACATTTTGTTTTTACATTTTTGTTGATCATGTCATTTCTTTGTTAACCTGTACTACCTGAGCAAGTATTTTTAAATTTTTATTTAACCTAGCAGGAACCTAAAAAGCAATGTTTTTATGCTAAGAGGTTATTTTTACTCTCCTGAGAATGTGCACACAATGCAAGTTTTAAAGGCCATCCAATAAAATCTGTGTCTGGGAACAAGATCCCCTGCTTCTCAAAGTTTGCATGTTTACACATAATATCTCACATGGTATTCCTCAATATCAGCTTTGAGAAAGTAACAGCATCCCTATCTGCATTACTCTGAATGTTTTCAAAATGTGATGACCCTCTGAAAGTTTCCAAATGGCTTCTCTGTCTGATGTTAAGTACCATCTGGCTAGCTGTAGATAAACAAGCTTCAACATACGGGCCATATCACATACCCAGCTCTGCTCTACTAGTGCAGAAAATTAAGAAAAGGTCATTCTCTTGATATGAGTAACTCATGCAAAAGAAGCACCACCATGTAGTAGAAGGCCAGACTGATGGTGTATGCAGAAGAGCTTAATTTTAGTTCCTCTGCCACTCACTGGTCATGCCATATGTTCTCAGTTCCTCATATGAAAATTAAAAACAATGCCATTAAGAAATATTTATTGCATGTCTAATATATATACACATTCCAATGATGATGCTACATAAAGGAACATACTGATGGGGAAAAAGGTCTCTGCCCTTAAAGAATCGCTGAACAATGATAAAGACATATATCAAAAAAATAACTGAGAGCAGGAAGATTATCTCAGAGGGGAGAAGTATATGTGAAGTTTCTGAGATATGAGGGAACACGGACTTTTTGCAATAAGTTAAGAGCTATACACATTTATATCCATTAAATTGAAGCTTCAGTTGATAATTGAAATGCAGAAAAAAAAGTTCCACCAGCTCCAGATGGCAATTCAATTATATTAGCATAAACTATTTGAAAAATAGACTGCATTTTAAATTTGTATTGTCGATCTCATTCCTGCAATCAATGAACCTAATAAGACTGAATGACATACAATCACCAAGTATAGAACATACACAAGCATCTCAAACACCATAGTAAATGTTTGAAGAGTTATGAAACAATTTCCATACAATTCAGGAACTCTATGAGTGCCACCTGTTTAATATTTACAAACTAAAGCTAAGCACTAAGGCAACAGGAATTCATTTATCTCTCATAAGTACTTTACTTCCTAAGCATGGCTTCCCAAAACTCAGCCTTGCCAGAAGACAACTGATATCCCAGAGTGAGAAGAGAGATTAGTCATAATGCTCATTTTTACTTGAATGGTCACAAAATATATATAATAAATTTATGTCAATGATTTTTCTCAACTCTGAGTTAAAAGGAAAACTGTACCTTCAGCACAAATTATGTTATATGTATTCATTATTGGGTAATTTTTTCATTCCTTTTCAATTGCTACCTTTTCTTTTATTGCACTGTCATGTACTTGAAGTGTAGTGTCCTCAAGTCCAGCCCTCCTTGTGGCCACAGTTCAATACATGGGCAAGTCAGGCAGGATAAAGAGCCAACTTGAATAACTAAATTTCTAATGAAAAATTAAACAAACATATTTAAAAATCTAAATAAAGACAATAACCATAACGTCCTGTCTTTTACTACAGGAAAACAAACATCACTTCCTGAAGCCTGCCTCAGTACTTACTATACTATATTGTGACGCCTTGAGATATGTCTGTGTTCTACCTGGGCAAACTCCTTAAAAGTAAAGACTGCGTCATACCTGTTTTTATTCCTTTAACAACTTCAGTGCTAAATGTAGGAGCCCAATAAATGCCCACTAATCAAATCAAGAAATAAACATTAATTATCTTTAAATTATGTTCTTGTAGGATTGAATTCTCACATTGAAGTATAAGTTAGTACAAAATTGTCAGCTGTTAGAATTTGGCAAAATATAAAGTTTGTCCTTCTGCCATCTTTCATATCGCAACACATGACATCAGACCTTTCATTGAAAACAGTTACTTAAGTTGCTTTATTACAGCTACAAATAACCTTTATTTGATGTAATGTAATAAAACATTTTTAAATTTAACAACATGTATCTGACCATAATTAATCATTTAAATTGTGAATATAAGTATATATGGTCACTTTAGCAAATCTGCAGTTTGGGAATTTGTACAAGCTTTGTCTGAAAGGACAGTTGTCAAGCTCCTCTTTCAGTCAGCCAGCCCTCCCCTGTATCTGGCAAGAAGCAATGTCAATGACAGTTGGAAGAAGTCCAAAATCCATGTAGGAATTCCACTTCATCCTGTGAGCGAACAGCTTCTTTCATTGTAGTAAAATAATATTCTCTTTCAGTTCTCCTTTATTCAATGAAGGTTTGCACTCATTTCCCATAATAGTTATAGATACTTTCAGATCTACTGTCTTTCTGTGTCCTTAGTTCAGACTTAGTACAAATTTTTTTTAAAAATACTATCCCCAAAAGGACTATTTCTGTTCCCTTACCTTCCTATAATGTCTACTACTTTTATTGGAGAAGGGGGAGGGGCAAGGGGACAAAATTACCCAGGTACACATTTGATTTAAGATACAGAGAACACAGAAACAGATTCTTTAGATGGAACAATGGTGTTCTGGATCATTTCCCAGTGGTGGTCCAGGTAATTTCCATTTCACATAACTCAACTGAATGAATACATTTATGCTCCATCTCCAGAAACACCACAACCATTTATGGAAATCTATTGTTGCCACAGTTCTTCCTCATATCATACAGTCATGGACCAGAGGCATGGGCTTATTGCACCCTCATATAAAGTGAGTGTAAACAACATGCCAATAAGCATGTTAATATACAATGCAGTTAAGTAGCACTCATTCTTCATCCTAGTAAAAATCCTTACAAAAGGAATCCCTCCCACTTCTCAGGACTCCTCAGAAGTGCAAGTGCAAGAAAAAGATTAATTCAGGTTTTATGCTTCTCTCCATCCTGAGACCTGTTCCTGAGTTATACCATAACAATGAGGAGTTAACAAAGAGTGGGAAATCACAAGGACCTCGCAGAAAAGCCAAAGTATTTGACAGAAGCTTTAAACAAACACTGCTCTGGAGAAATCATTTGTATTACTGATGACTGGACTTTGTTTTCTAACATGGACATGCAACATACCCAACACTATGCCTATTACAGTTTTCTTGGAAAGACACCCTTTCGTCATACAACAAAATATATTCTGGCTCCAGAATGATTCCTGAATATTCACCACAATGCCTAGACTTAGAAGCATGGGACATGTGCATTGTTACCTTCTCTCACTTGCATGGATGTGGACATACGCAAAGCACCAGAAACTGCTTTCCTTTTGGAACTCAGTTCTGTCAGTGTGCTTACTGCTGAGATGATCTGGTTGTTTTACACTGAAAACTATTTTCATTGGCACACAATAGCATTGATCCACAGAAAAACAAAGAAGTCACCATCTCCCCCATAATGTACTTTGTACAACAGATCACCCTGTTTGTGATGTTTGAGCCATCCCAAGAAAGGGCAGAAGCCGCATTCCATTTTGCAGTCTTGGCAAATAACTTCGTTGTGTTTTGCCTTGTTTAATTCATCTCCATTATCCTGCTTTGGATCATGAATCATGACCTTTTTTTCTACAGTAGTCAGAGTTCTGTCTATAAAAAAGAGAGAGACAAGAAAATGTTTTAGAAGAACCGTAAATGTGAGTTTTCGTTTTCATAGTGGGTGGATTTAAATTTTTATAACAGTCAGTAATTTGAATCATTTGTGGCTTCTAAAGGTTTATGAGCATGTCCAAAGAGAAAGAAAAAGTACTGTGCCTTTTTTCATAAATTTCATAACTTGTGTAGGTCACCAAGTCCTTAATATATCTTCAAATCAACTCCAAATAACCCATTTAGAAATTCTTACAATACAGCTATAGACCAAAATGACTTTTGCTTCTCCAAATCCTTGCAAAATATTGTAGCACTTTCCCTACTTGAAAAGAGTGATGGCTAAAAGAAACAATTACTAATTAGAAGTGTTCTCTCTTTCAAACCTAGTCATGTTTGAAGTAATCTATGTGTGCAGAAACAAAAAACCTACTTCCTTCACTTCCTCCTTTCCAAATTCACAAAAGTGGCATGAGTCATGGAGAAGTGTCAGCCAATAACTGAGAGAAAGTCCTTTCTCCCCCTGGTGTAGAGCCACACCCCCCAATGCCATGCCTTATTTAGCTATCATTTCTTCTGTCCTGCTCCCCCTCATCTAACAGTCCCTTCTCAGTCTAGTCAATCAGATGTGTAACTCAATGGATGGATTTCCTGGTCACAGGATTTGTTTCTCTATAAGACATGGTTCCTGGCTTTTTCCCTCAGCCTCACAAAATAGTGCCTCAGAGCAAAGACAGCACAATAGCTTGGACCCTGCTTTCTGTGCTCCTGAGCATCTAGAAATGGGGAATGGAAACAGACAGTGTCCCAACTCATGTTCCTTAGACACTTGCTTCTAGCCTGGGACCTTTGTGTCTTTTCAGCACCCAGAAGAACCACACCCAGGCATCCTCTGCAGCTCATCGTGCACTGTCACCAGTTTGTGACTCTACTGAGCTCCTCCTGCAAACCTCACTCACAGCACCACTCCCCATCAGCCACCTGCCAGCCAGTGGTGGTGGTCTGGGGAGTCCAGTTCCCAAAAGCTCAGACACCCTTGGCTTATTGCCTACTCTCAGCACCACCCTCCTAGTGAAAGCCCACTGGAACAACCCGGATCTTATATTAATGTTGAAATCCATATCCTTTCTGTTGTGAGGCCTTCCCAACTGCATGCCCACTGTGACTTGGGCTCAGTCCTGCACAAAAGCGTTCATCTCTCCCCCACCAATCCCTCCAGGCCCTCCAACCTGATGCCAATCCACCAGCTTCCCAGTGCCCTGCTGACCGTTTTGTCCTCCTAGATCCTCCCCATCACCCTCTAGATCTACCTCAGATATCGTCTCCGTCATGTTTTCCATATAGACATTGTTTTCCTAAGAATGCTGCCCCTCTGTATTCTTAAGAATACATCTCTCTGTCCTGCTTAATGTTAACATTGTGCTAGGAGTGTTTATTTTCTACTAAAAAAATAGAGTAAAAGAGGGCAGGACTGGATATATAACTAAGGTGAAGCACATGTTCTTAGCCATGCATGAGGCCTTCTTGGTTTGACCTACAGCACTGCAAACAAACAAAATGGGACAACCTCCCACCTTTCCTGCTTTAAGGAGATGTTGTCGCAAAATTGAAATGCATGAAATAAATGAATTATTATTATCACTAGTTGATGACTTAATAAAGTGCTAAATTTCAGTTAGTTTATGAGGGGGGAAAAGTCCATGAAATAGTAAACTTTTTGTTTATCTCTGTCTTTTTTAAAATAGGAACTTATCAAAGATACCCAGGGTTTTAGTACACTTCATGTTTCTGTCTAGTTGACTCTAGGATCCATTTCATTCTATTTTATTATTTTTACATTAATGTTTCCATAAAGAAAGGGTCATCCTAAATTCCAAAGTTTCAGCATTAAGCCTGGAGAAGAATATTGACAGAATTCATAGTAGAAACCCAAGGTTACTCTGCTACAAATCACTGTTAAGAACCACTGCAATTGACAGAGATTATAAAAGACTCTTTGAGGAGAAAGACATTATAATCACCAAGAAGAAAAAAGGGAAAGAGGAGAAAAGAGGTACTTCAAAACAATTTCATGACATTTTTTATACAGGAAGTGTTTTAGAAAATGATTTTCAATATTGTTCACAAATTGTATCAAAGAACAAGTTATCAAAACATGACATTTAAAAGCAATTTATAGCAATTCAAATCCATAAGTAAAGTCATACAATTAAAAAGAAAAAAATCCCTGCTTATAATCACATTATTACATTTGGTTTTGGTTACTAGGATTAGAACATTTGTGAAAAAGTGAGAAAGATTAAAATTGATAATAGTGAACTATCAATGCAAAAGTATTAACAGTATTTTTCCCCTCTATTCACTCTGTTAACCGAAGGAAAACTCTCAAGTGCCCAGGGGATTCCTGAGGCTGTTTACGTTGATTAAGAAAATGAGAAAAAAGGGGTAAATATTTGCAAGTAGCAACACACCATCTAGTAGATTGTTAACACAGGAAAGAATGAAAACTATTATGAGGGAGAAAAAAATAGATTCAAGAATGCAAAATAAGAGGCAGAAATGATAAACTGAACCCAAGTAGCTATGTGGGAAGAAAAAAGTTGAAGAAACCAGAGAGGGGGGCCCAGAGTCTTTAAAGTGACCTCTGGATATAGGGGGAACGAAGGGAGAAGGATTCTGAGGTTTGCTATGAGGTATGAATTAGATGCCCTTTGTCATTCTTATAGAAACTCCAGAAACTAATGTACTGTGTCATTTAAATCTGATACGCTTGTTTTAGGTTATCCAACTAGAGGTTAATTTAATGCAACTATACAGACTGTGGGCCATGGTGTTCCTATTTTGGTTACAAGTCTTTTACTAGCAACCACCCCTTCAACAGCACCTAGCTCACTGGACTACAGAAGCTGACCAAAACATACACTGAGCGTTTAAATTTTTTTCAAAGTATTACAGTAAAAGATACATTGGCATTAATCCTCCTCAAAATATTTTCTCTCACTTTGAACTCTATTCACATTAAACATTGTTCTTGCCACTTTCAGAAGCAGATCTGGAAGACCCCTTTCATGTCTTTATAAGGTGTGATCAAAAACAGAATGAATGCTGCTACCAAGTGTCATCCAACAGATAGGCAGGCTCATAAAAACATGATGATATGCCCTCATCTACCTTATTCATCAAGTCTGGCACCATGCTACTTCTGGCTCTGCCCCAAAGTCAAGATGACCATGAAAGGTAAATGTTTTGAATCAATTCAGGATGTTCAATTAGCCACAATAGTGCAACTAATGACTTTCATGAAAAAAGACTTTCCAGAACTGCTTAATAAAGTGGCAATAATGGTGAGATAAGTGTGTTCAACATGAGGGCAAGTATTTTGAGGCAATGTGATTTTATTGCAACAAATTTTTTTTTAATTTAAACATTCATATTTTTCAATCACACTACATATATGAGCTTCCAGTGTCAACAACTATCATGTATTCATCTTTTTATTTCTACCATGTCTGGTGTCAAGTCTTATACATAGTAGGTCCCAAAAGGTTTCTGGAAAAAACAAATCAGTGAAGAAACTACATCCAGCCTTTACCTCCGGTTCACCTCACAAGTGCTACTAAGTCAGTCTTTATTACTTTGATGATTCTACGTCCTAGTTGTAGAGATTTATGGAAAGTTTACTACTATCCACATCAGTGTTTCTCAGCTTTAGCTTACAGGTTAATTCTTTGTTGTGGGTGGCTGACTGGTGTATTGCAGGATCTTTAGCAGCTTCCCTGGCTAGTGACCTAGTGAATGTCAGTAGTTCACCACATACACCTCAGTTATAACAACCAAATACATCTCCAGACATTATCAAATATCTCCAGGAAAGAGGGTAAAATTACTGTGAGTTGAGAACCACTTATCTACATTAAAAGTACAAATTCTTTGAGCTGGCCCAGAAGATCTTTTATAAAGTTGCCTTAATTTATGTTTCTGCTCTGACCTCCAACTCTTTCCTCAACACAGTGCTTAGCTTCAACCAGGCCATCCTTTTCATAACTTCCTATATTGGTACCTCTATGTAAAATGTCCCCTTGACCTGGAATACCATTTCTGTTCATCTTCAGATAGTCATGCTTCCATTATCTTCAGAGACACACTTGGAAGGAAGTCTTTCTTCAGGAAGTCTTCTCTGACCAGCATCAGTGTAAGCTCTGACTTACTTTCCTCTCCTTTGAATCCTATAGCTTTCCCAGTCTCCACTTTTCCTTGTCTTAAAAAAAAGTGCTGAATGTACATGTCTTGGTCTATTTGGGCTGCTATAACAAAATACCATAAACTCAGTTACTTATAAACAACAAGATTTTATTTGTAGACGCTAGGAAGTCCACAATCAAGGTACCTTGTAAACAACAAAAACTACTAGAAGGTATCATCAAATTCGGTGGCTAGTTCACAAGACAGTGCCTTCTAGCTATCTTCTCAGATGACAGAAGGCACAAACAAATTCCCTCAGGTCTCTTTTTAAGGGTACTAATCCCATTCATGAAAGTAGACCCCTCATGACTTAATCACCTCTTAAAAGCCCCATCTTTCAGTACTATTGCACTGGAGACTGAATTTCAATATACGAATTTGAGAGGAACACAACATTTAGATCAGAGCAGCGTATGAGTGTGTTTGTATATTGTGTCCAAAAAGAAATACATCTACAATAACAAGAAAGATGTCATAATTTCTGAATCCACCTCAGGCCATGGAAATTATATTAAAAAGAATTGAACAATAAGTAGTCCAATATTGGTTGTAACTAGAAAACTGCCTGGTATAGAGTTGGTGAAAAAAATAACAGTTACTCTAAGTCTACACAGAAGCTCTATTACTAGAAATTTCCTAAAGTTCATAGATTTTTATGCCAGACTTCCTAAATGATTTTTATATCCTACAATTATAAATTCAAACTGAGAAAGATGTAATAAGAGGATAATAATTCTCTTAAAACAAAGTATAGCAAACTGTGGCTTATGGGCCAGATTCAGCAGGCCAGCCTCTCCTTTCATAAATAAAGTTTTACTGGTACCCAGTCATTTGCATTTATTAATTTAAGTGGATAATAAAGACAGAGGAGTAGTTTTGATGGATACTATATGACTAGCAAAGCTTAAAATATTTACTTTTTGGCCCTTCACAGTAAGAGTTTTCTTAGACTAATAGAAAAACAACACCCAAGCCAACCAGCTAAAGACACAAACGCAAATATTCTTATACTTTATAATACTGCTTTACTTTTATAAAAGACACGGTAGTATGAAACCTAAAATCACTTTTGAACTCAGACTTCCTGTACTCAAGTTAAGCTCTACCACTCTCATCTATATTACTGTGGAAAAACTACATGATCTCAAACCCTTGTTTTGTCATATTCACAATGGAGAGGAAGAAATTGAATCTATCATAAAGTTTTGAGAGTTAAATGATACAATTCCTATAGAGTGCTCAGCACAGTGCCTGAAAATGAATCCTTAGTAAATGAGTTGTTATTATTAGTATTATTAATTTTAAACTGGAAAACCCATTCATAGTATACTTTAAAAATTATCATTTTGTTACCTGAATTATTTGTGAATTATTAGTTAGAATAATCAATAAAATTATTCTCAAGTTCTTTGACTCTAAAGAATGCATGCAAGTATACTGATGGTTTCTAGTTCAGGGCAGTACTTGTATTTCCTTTAGCTGCCTAATGGACTCCCTACCACCCAGTTTTGACCTTTTGCCTGGCTTCCTCACTATTTCCAAAGACTTTCTGCAAATACGCTCCTCATCATGTGACTCCTGAGAAATGAAACCAACATTCTTTCCTTTTCCTAGGCTAAACAATCCTAAAACCAGGCAAAATAACCTAGCCATATGTTCGAAGAAATAGCTACTTCCAGGAGATAGGACTGTACACCAACTAAAATAGCTTACTTACTAAGAATAATAACTTATCCATTAATACTTACTTCAAAGCCTTCATCTTACTGCACCCACCAATCCAACACTATTATATTATAAATTCTTCCCTGTCCTCCCCAGTCCTCTACCTTAAAACCACCGAGCTCAAGTCCTAAAACTATATCAATTTCCTTGTCTTATTTCCTCCATGAAACAACTAAGATTCTTTCCAAAAGATGTCATTCCAAAATACAGTCAATATAATAAGCTTAACTTACCCTAAATAATAGTTCATTCTATTTATCTTCTTAAAGAATTGATGGCTAGAACCCTAGCTCTTAACATTCAATAGATCTTCAATGTTTCCAGACTACAATCTTGACAAGTAGTATTACATTATGGTAAGACAATATATGCTGAGGTGATTCATACTACAACCATGTGACAATAGGTCATTTACGTCCCTGAACCCCAAGTTATTCTTCTAAAACCAGGGTATACTGGAAGCACCTACTTTTCAAGTAGTATGGTGCATAGTATGTAGCCACTGTTTAATAATTTTAGCAATTATTTTCATTGCTAATCATCTACTATGTCAGTTACTGTACCAGAGTCTGCAAATAGAAACCCAATACTTAGCTCCTTCCCTTAAAAATTTCAAATATCTGAAAAAAAAAAAAAAAGAATTCAAAATCTGGTCAGCAAATACTAATAGTAAATTCAGTGGAATATTACAGGCCTTGAAAGATTTCCAGATCTTCATGGAACATATTATAAAACCTAAATAATATTATCTTTTTAAAATGCTACTTTTTACATTGTGAATAATTTCCCATGTACAAAGCGATGTATAAATAGAAGTAAAAATGAGTACCTACAAAGCTACCCCCAGCTCAAGAATTAATATACTTATAGCCCAACAACTTGCAGTTGTAAGGTAAAGGCAACGCAGTATATAGAAAATGTGTGGCACTAGGCTTTAGATGATGTGGGATCTAGACTTAATCATGACACTAGCTAAGTGTGGGGTAACTCTCCAAGTCTCAGTTACCACTTGTCAAATTATAAGGGACTGGACAAAGGGAATGGAAAAGTTCCTTTTGGCTAGAATTCTCTGTTTCTTCCCACCACGGTCAGGGAAGAGGAACATGTCCTACTCCCTCACACCCAACACTCTTTGCAAGCTCTCAATGGCACTTCCTTCTATTTTCTTCTACCAAGTTTCTTTTCCCTCAGCTTTCCAGCATGAAGAAATACCATCTTCCTAAGTTTAAAAGAAAATCTTCACTTGACCTGAAAGCTCTACTCACCTTTCTTTTTCCTACTCTGCAATTCAAATTTGTGAATGCATGGGCTACTTGTGAAACTTCCACTTCCTTGTGACCATAAGCCCTTTGTGTTCTTTTTCATAACTCAACACCCTAGCTTACTGAGGCCTCCAAGACAAACTCAACAACTCCACTAGTTCTCAGCTGCCAAGATGGTGGACAGCACTTCCTAAAAGCTCCCGTGCCATTTAGGACCTTGCCCCATAATGGCATCTCCTATTTGAGTGTAATTTCGTACTGGAAAGATTATTTTTGTTTCCTGCTACAGAATTTATCAGTGAAGTATGAGATCATCAAAAAAGTTTTACCAGATGGAAGAATAAATATCCATTAAAATGGTAAGTCACATGAATCCAGACATGACATAACTGAGATATGATTTATGGAGAAAGTGTGGAAAATACCACCTTCTTTGCCATTAGTCACATCAGTTGCAATTCATTAGCAAATCAGTCTCCTCTTTCAGTCTAGCTAAGTTTCTCTCAGTATTTTGACATTTTTATGGTGGAAGGCTGGAGTCTAAACTATTCTAAATTCTAATCTGATATGTTGAGTAGAAAACAAAGTAGTTTCTAATTCAGGGGGCTTTTTGCGATGCACTTCAAGAAGCTGCATAAACAGTTTGTGGGATAAAGGGAACATAGGGGTAAATGACCTTACAGCACAAACTCGGGTCTCTCTGGCCTCTCGGCAAGCTTCAGGGCCTCATGCATGCCTGCAGCCGAGAGCTTCCGGTTGATATTCCGGTACTGGCACTGGAGCAGGCTGCGGTAGGTGGTCCTCAGATCCCGGTTGAAGAAGGCATATATAAAAGGGTTAATAAGAGAGTTTGCATATCCCAGCCACAGACATGTCCTCTCCACCCACAGTGGGATGCAACTGCAGGCAGTGCCACAAATGAAGGGCCTGGCTGTCGAGAGGAGGAAAAATGGCAGCCAGCACACAGTGAAGGCCCCGACAATGATCCCCAAGGTGGTGGCTGCTTTCTGTTCCCTCTTAAAGATGGAGATGTTTTTCCTTTCATGTTTGAGGAGTCTTGAAAGGTTTGCACACTCTTCCACCTCCTTCTGCAGCTTCACCATGCCGTTCAGAGAGATGATGCTCTCCGGCTGCACACGAGGGAAGCCAGGAAACTTGTGTTTGGCAGCACTCTTCCTGGCAGCCTTGTAAATCTGGTAGTACATGAACAACATGACTGACATGGGGATGTAAAATGCCACTGCAGTGGAATAGATAGTATAGCCAAAATCCTGGCTAATCAAGCAAACCTTGTCATCATTCACATTCTGAGCCCATCCAAAGAGCGGGGGTAGAGTGATGGAGGCTGAGAGAAGCCAGACTGAGAGGATCATTTTTGCCATGCATTTCCCATTCTGTCGCACAGGGTAAGTGAGAGGCCTGGTGATTCCAAGGTACCTGGTGGAGAAATGGAAAGATACA
>RJWT010023371.1:0-16854 GCA_004365215.1 Cuniculus paca | reverse complement strand
TTTTCTTAGTGTCACATTTAAGTACACTGAAAGACAGACTATAATTGTACTATAAATTATTCTTGCCTAAAATATGATAGGCATTTGATGCATGAATGGTTGAACACATTTGTGAGTGGAGATAGCAGATGTTTATTTGAACTTTCTAAAGTAAATTTATCATAATGTCAATAAGGCAATTACATTTGGGCTCTGTGGCTCATTACAAGAACTGACTGCCTTTTATTTTTCCTACATTATGTATACTATTCTCTTTTTGAAATACAAACTAAAAATTTACAATTGACTAATGAATATAAATGCAGGCAACTTGAGATGTCAGTTAGCAAAATAAATTATGATTTTCATGTGCATCAACACAAAGTTTCATCCAAGTACCAGATATACACATTTTTTAATGTAATTGTTAATTCAAATAAATTAACTGCTCTTTACTTATTTTTAAAAAAAACTCAAAATTGTTCATTGCCTATATTATAGTTATTTATTTAATGTCTGCCATTTTTAGTATTAAATGACATACAGATGATGCTTCATAACATTTTCAGTAAATGAATAAATTTATTAATCCATCAATCCTCTGTGAGCATTTGGTTTAAATAAGAAAATTATAGATAGAGATCAGAGAATATGAACAACTTACCAAAGCTGTGTAATTATTAAGTGGTAGAAAAAATTCAAACTCAGACAACTTACTTAGTTGACACTGTCCCTCCTCATCTCAAGTTGTATTTCCGAGTCCAGAAAGTTAAAACTTACATTCAGTAGCAATGATAACCCTACTTTTCATTCATACAATATATTGATAAGTGATTTTTATAGTCACAGACAGTCACATTCACTCTCCTGTGTGTGTGAATCAGAAACTCAGCACAGTGCGAGGTCATGAGTTCGTTCTCTGGTACAAAAAAGAAGAAGAAGAAGAAGGAGGAGGAGGAGGAGGAGGAGGAGGAGAGGGAGGGGGAGAGGAAGAAAAAGAAGAGGAAGAAACTCACCATATATTTACATTAAATCTAGTTTTTGGGAAGGGAGGAGTAGATAATTTGGATCTATTGAATTATTTTTAAATAAACATTTCCTTCAAGAAACATGCTTACCATTAACAAAACTCATACCCTCATGAAAACTTCCTAAACTTCCATTATAATATCAATCATTTGTTCATTTAATAATACTTTGCTATTATAGTAAGCATATTAAAATCTATTCAGGAAAAATCATAGAAATCATAATTTTCTAAATCACCTTTTTGTTATAGTAACAGACGGGCTTTTATTTAGTTATTCATACAAATGTTAAAACTCAGAAAAATGAGTTAGTAATACAAATCTTTGTACCGTGAAACTTTATACAACTGACTTTTCACTTTGCTTTCCTTGTCTTCTTCCTGCCTGGAACCTAGATAAATCTCCCTAAGGTATAGCACCATGATTTTTCAGTCAGGACAATGAAAAACAGGGAGCATTGTATACACAATTTCTTTAGAAGAGTACACAGCATAGACTTGTTCATTTAGCTTGGTGTTTAAGGAAGTTTTTTTTTCTGACCCATTTAACTTAGTCTTAGTGGAACATCCTGTACCTTGCAAAGCAAAATCTTAATTGATCAAGCTTAAATCCAATAATTCTCATGTAATTCACGATATCACAGAAAAAATGCTATGAGAAGATACCTCAGTGTATACAAGGACACAGTCATTATACCTCAGCAATTACTTTCATGAGACAAATAAATATTATTTTACGCATTGCAAACATGTACTAACAAAAATTTAAAATTAAAAAAAGGGAAGTTTTAGATTAAGATAGAAATATTCTTTTAGTATACACATGAGCAAAAGCTCAGCTTTTATGGAAATGGAATTAGAACTACAGAATTTAATCAACAGTAATTAGTAAAATGGAGCTGGCCAAGTAATTCTGTATGTACAGTTCAGGACACTGTAAGGCAAGCCTGACTGTGAGCACTAAAATAGTTATTTCTGAATCTCTTTCAGCTGAAAGCAAAGTAGAGATTTCATTGCTAACATGAATAAAAACATTTCTAATATGAAAGAAACAAAATACAGTAAATCAAATACATGCATATAAATAGTTTATCATTAGGAAGAGCTGGAGTATCTTTGATCAGCTGAGTCATCTCATCATTCTCTCACCTATGAATTTCACACCTCTGCTCCCTGTCCTCCCTCTGTAACACTGGCAACCCAACGAGCTTCTCATTAAACAGATTATTTTCGATTTTCTTACAAATTAAGCCTATGTCTATGGCTTCACTGACAACAAACCATATTTCCTTAAAAATTTTAGGAGATAAAACAAAATTGTCATTTGAAAATCTACATAATCACATTGTTAATATCATATTTCTAAATGGAAAAAAGTACTTTGTTTCCTAATTCTAAGTCAGTGAGATAGCAAAGTTAAATTCTGTTTCTTTTGCAACCTTTTTCTTTTACAATTAGTTTAGAATTTCTTTTTTATCAGTGTCACATAAACTACTGAACGGTGAAAACGAAATGAAAGATACTTATAAAGGTAAGCACAAAGGAGAAAAAAATATGCAGCAGTTTTTATTTCTCTGTAGTTGAGATAATAGGTGATTCATTCACTTCAAATGTGATGCATATAAACCCCTGGAGACCACAGTTAAGAGAAGGTCTGCATTAGATCTGAATTGTGTGATCAAAGATATTGTTATTCTTTATGAATAAAATTTTTAGTTGAATAACAAAGTGAAATTTGGTTAGTTTCATTCTGCTTCTATATTGTGGACTGTTATAAAATCCTGGTTTCAAAACATGTCCTTAACAAAATATAAATTGGAAGAAAACAAAGTTTTCTAACACAATATTAATAATATGTAAAAATTAAACATTAGTACATCATTGGCAAGTTTATATTCTTGAAATGCATAAACACAACAACTGAAGTTCAGTTTCAGTGGCCCAGGCCGACCTCGAACTTGGGGCAATTCTCCTGCCTCAACCTCCTGAGTGCAGACATGCACCATCATAATAAATTTTGTTATGTAAGGTTGCACTAATTTTAATACACTTTTTAGAGTTTTAATATTTTTATTCATACACTTCAGTTATAGAGCGAGTGTGAGTATAAAGAGAGAGAAGTGAATGTGGTGTTTTTTTTTGTTTTCATGTGCAACAATACAATTTACAAAGTACAGAATTACATTTTAAAGTATTTTCTTAGCATAAGTGTGAGAGCAATTTGGATAGCTTTTAAATTTAGCTCAGCGGTGGAAGCGCCTGCCTAGCAAGTCTGAGGTCATGAGTAAGATCCCTGGTACCAAAGGAAAAAAAAACAGAAAGAAAGAAAGCTAGGGAGCAATTTTCTTATTTTGCCTTTATCCAAACTAGAAATAAAACATTATTTTGATGAATAATTATGGATTACAAATCTGCACAGCAAAATGATATAATTTAAATTGTTCGCAATACATAAGGAGGAATATTGTTTATGAAAGCTGATATTGCAAGTTCTCTAGAAAGTTAAAGTTGCTTTGTAAAGACTATAAAGAGATTATGTCCACAATGTATTTGTTTACTCATCTGAAAAATTCTTTTAATTCTCTACTAAACAGCAAGGATTATGTTTCATTGAGCTAAAAAGCAATGAAATTCAAACATGGACCACTTTTTGGGGAGGAAAAGTAATGACAGAGTGTATTTTAAATTGCAGGTACCTCTTTGGAGAAGTATCTGGTTTATAAATATTCGTAACAAGCGAAGTAATCCATCTAGTGAGTTCTATGAGAGCCTCTGAAAGTATAAGTGTATGCCTTATACAGAGTTCTGAAGTTAAATATAAGTTAAGTTAATTATTGTGTGCAGGAGGAAGACATGTAAGTCTCCAGACAATTCTATGTGAGAGTTTAAACAGAAGGGTGCAATTATTTGAGATTTGATATAATCTTTATGTTTCGTGTATATTTGTATTCTTTAAATTTAACAAATTTTATGAATATTTTGGGTATACTTTCCAGTAGTCTTTTGGTACCTGTGAATCATTAAAACTGACTTCTCTAAATAACAGCTCATCTTGATAACCAGATATGCAAGTACAAGCTACCTCTCAACACAACATCTTCATTATTATAGTTTTAGTTATTTTTCCAGAGATCAAAAATATGCTTGGTCTTTTTTTTTTTTTTAATGTGAGTTCTGGAACTTATCAAGAGATTCCCTAGTTCTTCTCTAAATATTTGACTCACACTCAAATCCAGGAATCCAAGGGAACTGGGTTATGCGAATGTATCACCTTCCTCCTAGCTTATGCTCCTCATTCTTTACCTCTGTTCCCTCACTACTGTGATTACGACAGGGTGAAGGACAATGAATTATAGAAAGGCACGGTAGAGGTTCATTCCTCATCTTAATTCTCTTCATGTCAGCTCTGCTTCTGCTGATTTAATAGGGGAAGACTTGGGCCAGAGCAAAGGTGAGAACCTCAACCACAACTACATTAAAAATTAAATTAAAAAACCTGGCCACTGACATCATATGCAACTGTATTAGAATTTGGGAATCCAGAAGCACTGCAAGCTTCACTGCTTAAGAATGAAAAGTTGTTCAAATAATAAAGGAATATAAGGAATAAGTCAGAGGTTATGTGTCCGGTTTATTTGCTTCATAAAATAAGGAGAAAACTAGGGAAAGTAAGCTGTAGAATTCTTTCTTAAATATTCTGTATTATATTATATTTTACTAACATTTATAGACTAGTTCAAAATATGATTCCCTCCCCCTCTAATGAATTAACAGTACATACTGCATAGCATAAGTCTTCTTGGTAATGTGCTTTTATGATACTACTATAACATTGGAAAAATTGTCCTCAGTCACTAAAATTAAGGTTCTATCTCCTCTTCCTACTCCTATTATCACTATTAGTATCATCGCTTTTCTTATTATTACTATTTGATTGTTCTGCTCAATTTAGTATAAGGTAATTGTGAAGCACTTTAAAATATAGCCCTTAATGTGATAAGCTGTGAGGAAGTATCATACTGAATGGCTTGTTTTACAAAACCAATTTTTAAGTATTAACTATGCTAAAAAAGTCTTTTAGTGAGAGTAAAAGAGGTTTATTTCCCTCATGAGTTCAACACTTGCACCTCATTTCAATTTCCAATGGCTAAAAATATAAGCTTGCTTTACTTTAATGGTTTTCATTTATTAGAATACATGTGTATGTGCTTTAAAATATGTGTAATATATGCTAAATATATGCAATATGTGTTAAATATATTTTAATACATTACAGAAAAAGAAATGGCATAGATATGCAGGTATCAGTTCATCAGTTACTTTAAACTTAGTTTTTCTGAATATTTTACAGAAAAGAACAGCTTCACAATTCTAAACTACAAAGGACATTAAACTTGTAATATAGTTTATTAAGGTTTTTAAATTCATGGATAATACAGTGCTTAAGAAAAAAGAGAAAAAAATGTACTAGATGTAAGTCAAAATCTAAAATTTACCAGAGTGTGCCCAGTATTGTTTTTCAACTGTTTTTTAAAGATATGTTTCCCATGAATAGTGAAATCACATTGCATTTTAGTAAAAACTTAAGCTATATATCAGTTTTTAATTGGTTCTCTTCCTCACATAAAGTCTTTTCTTTCTCCAAATGTCTAAATATATGCTCAAGCCATGAACCTCACAGTATGTTATAATTTTTCCTATTTTCCCACACAGTCCACTGTTATGGTGTTTTATCATAAAACATCCTCACTGTTCTCATCTTCATCTTGCAAAACATTCAACCTTTGTATCTTATGGGAACCTCTGAACCGTTTTGTTCAATACTTAGATTAATTGATATATGTAAATTGGGTCATGAATATTGCTTAGCTTACACATTCCCTTTGGGCTGAACAGCTTTCCTCAAAGTTGAGTGAAAACTCCCGACTGTGGCACACTAGGTCTTGAAATCCTATCTCTATTCCCCTCAGTCTCATGTCTGGCCATGTGTTTTTTCTTATACTGGGCTTCTGCACACCACCAGTGCCTCCTCTTTTTTAATGCTCGACTAATCTTTCTTCACACATTAGCTTAAATATTACCTCCTCCATGCCTCACCTAAATTATTAAGTATCACTCCTAAATATTGTCATGTTAACCAGATGTATTCAAATCTTAACACATTAAATACTGTACTGTAATTATTTATTTAATTATGCTTATTTTAATTAAATGTTAGGTGACTGTGGAAAGAATTATGTCTTTCATTTATATGTCCTTGGAGGCTCCACCAATGCGTGAACTCATAGTATAAGCTATGAGTTGAAATGAATTGCTAGAAATTGAAATTGAACTCAAAAATGCTAGAGAATTACTATTTTTTTTAACAACATCTAAGAAGCAACCTGAACATGTGTATGAACCTGGAACAAAGGTGATGGAGAAATGATTCCCGAAAAAGAAACAAGGTAGGAAAGATTTAAAATCAATTTCGAAAATGCCAACTATCTGAAATCAGTTTAAAATTGCTGGAAGAGAAGAGAACAAATGATGTAGATATTGAAAAACTCATGATATTAAAGTCACGAAATAAAAGACTGATTAAGGAACTGAGTTTTGCAGCGTTCATTTTATGCTAATGTAAGAATCTCCTTTTTATTTACAAATAAAATATTTTTAAAGTGTTAAAAGATGTTCACAGGTGAATGGTTGTTTCATTAGCAATTCTGTAGAAGATTTGGAGAGATTTAGGAGTACTCGTTAGAACTCATGACATCTCAGTCGCTTTTCTCTTCGCTGAAATGCAACACCAGACACCAGCAATTTAAAGAATTAAAAAGGTAATTTTCGCTCATTGTTGGAAGTTTCAGTCCGTGTGTGGCAGTCTCAGATGCAGAACCAGTATGGTGCAATGGCCTACCTCAGAAGAAAGCTGCTCACGTTGCAGTGGCCAAGAAGCAGAAGGAAGGGAGAAGACTGGGAGGGAGACAGTAACGGGCCGCTTACAAGTGTACCCTACCTCCTGACAGCAAATTAACTATTTATTTATCAGTGGAATAATCCACCGAGGATTACACTTTACCCATGACCCAGTCACTTTCAAAAAACACCCCTTATGAACACATGATGCTTTTGAGGTACATTTTATTTTTATCTGAAGCATCAAGGCATATATAAATACCTTGTGTTCTCAAAGACAGAAGTCATTAACTATGAATACATTCAAAGGGAAGTTGAACTACATTCTTCTAGTAGTGTAGAACTGCCTCCTAGTTCAATTATTTTTCCCAACAAATTAAAAAGGGACTCTATCTTTGGATCCTACAAAGCTCCTAAGGTTCAGCCACAGAAATATTGTTTGTATAGTATAGCTGTCTTCAAGCTTCCTTTAATGCATTTTCCCATTAATTGGTACCTTTTTACTAAAAAAGAGGTAAAAGAGAAAGATGAGTGTATTTGACATTTCTTCCTTACACTCTTCATCTGCTGTCAATAGGAATATATGAATGCATTTCAGTAGGGTGACAGTGTTTTAATTGTAACTACTAATTGGTGGTTGTAGATTGTCTACTCTTCAGTGAAAGTGGGTGCTGACAAGAATCAGTTTAGCATGTGATTTACTGATGCTCAATGCTTCATCCTTATTTCCAAGGTTATTAATCATGTTTTTCATAATGCACAGAGCATTATCTCCTACCTCAATGATCAACATTGCCTCAAAGCTAAGGAAACGAATATCTTATAAAGTGAAATTTTTGGCGAAGCACTTCATACATATCTTATTGCTTTGAGTGGACTAATTTTCCAGTTAAAGTCCACTGTCTATAAGACAAATTGACCTTAATGAGAGCATTCTGAAGAGTGTGACCAATGTAGAGGTCAAAATTAACATAAAAAGAAAATAGCACCATAATCATAGCTGATAGCTCAGGGGACTATGTGCTCAGCACTTAATACAAAGCAGGAAGGGGGAGGAGATGATATGTGGTCAATTGACCATCTATTTTATGGTGGAATAAATAATTCATTGGGGTTATTTGAAGGGCAGTAAAGAATTGTACCTTTCTCGCTGAGGTGGTTAATTATACTTTGGACTTGTACACAACAGAAAATGGGCTTCTCTCATTTGAACTTATAATGCAGAGATAATTGCTGCATGTTACTCCACTCTTTGTACATATTTGCTGAGTCAATACATTGCAAAATGAAATAATATTATCAATTAAATTTTAAAAATTAATGCTTTAGGAAAACATTATTTATTCCTCTCCTGTTCTTCTCGACTCCAAGCAGAATATAATCAAGAAAATATAGAAAAACTGTTAATTCAGCCAATCGTTGCTTTTAGAACATTTTTGTAACTTTCAACTATTTGCAAAAACTATAGAACAACTTGATTGTGAATTCAAACTGACCACAGTGAGAAAACCACACATTTAAGGATGTTCAGTTTAACCACATTGATTCAAAAACATTGTTAACCAAGATGAACAATTAAATATTATGAAGTCTAAATAGAATATTTAAGAAGACACAGTCCTGGAAAAAGGTGATATGTTAATGATAAAAAATAAGTTTTCTACCAATATAACAATTCCTTATCAATTATTTTAATTTGCTATCTCCACAATGCTAGAATATGTGTATTGCTCAGTCTTGCAAAGTAGTTTACAACTCAAGGTGTTAAAATGAGTCACCAGTAACACATAGTTTCTTGTCCTACATGTTATAGTCTTCAAGCCAAACTCATTAAATGCAATTTGGTTTCTCAAAAATGCCACATTCAATTTTGTTGCAAATTGTAATTGGCTGATCTCTGATTCTAGAGGTTTCATTTCCCATTTTCCTTCGTCTTTCACTTGACTAGGTGCTTCTTTAGGCAGCAGATAATTTATCTGCATTCTGTACTAGAAACTCTAATTTCCTCTTAACCTAGGATCCTTAGTTTTTTAAATTTCTTAAATTAGGAATACTTGCTTCTCTAAATCTAAGTTTGGAAACTGTCTATGCCAGAGATTGGCAAACCAAGGACACTCTCCTGCCAAAGTCATCTTGCTGCCTGCTTTTCCACAACCCTGATCTAAAAATATTGTTCATGTTTTTAAATGGTTAGAAAAAAACAAAAGAGGAAAATACTTATTCCAATGTGAAAATTGCATACAAAACTTAAATTTCAGTATTCATAAATACTTGCTGGAACACAACTATATTCAGTGTTTACTAATAAATATTAGAGTCTTTATACATGCTCATACATACATATGAAAGATATAGCATATCTCTGATTTCCAGCTGAATTAGATTTGACATCATGAAGTGAACAAGTTGAGACTGGTAAATTCATGGACTTCAAATTTCAAAGTATAAAAAACTATGAGTAAGGTACAATAAAAAGATAAGGTACATAAAATGATTCTGTGTTGAAAAAAAACCATGATAATTAGCATTTTCTGTAAAAATAAAGGGAGATAATACACACAATCTTAGAAAAGCAAAGACACATTGGAGATAAGAAAATGGTTCATGTTCTATCTGTGTATATGGCTGAAATATATCATTTATTTTGTGTCTCTCAACATTGTGATTTTAAAAGAATGGAAACTATGACAAATAAAATGTAATGGAATCATTTTGTCCTGTAACATTTTATATTTCTAAGTGTTGCCATCTTAAAATAGTACTTCTCTTAAAATAATTAATACTACCTGGGTGTGGTAGCGCACGCCTGTATTCCCAGCACTCGGTGGGGGGTGGCGGAGGCAGGAGGATCATTGCAAGTGTGAGACCAGCCTGGGCTACAAAGTGAGCTCAAGCCCAGCCTGAACTGCATAGTGAGACCCTGTCTCAAAAAGACAAAATAATAATAATAATAATAATAATAATTTGAATTAGTGTATTCTAAAAAACATAAAAATAAGTAACGTAGACAAGCTTCACTTCATTTCAAAATGCAACATTTATCAAAACAGTGCACTTGATATTTTTTATTCTCACCTTAAGTCAATTATATGAACATATTGATCCAGTGTTTTATACTCATTTTTAATCTGTGGAGGTTTCAAGTTTGATATCTTTTTCTATAGACAGTTTAATGATGGGTAGTAGTGCATCTAAATTTTAGTTTGTGGCTAGCAGTAGTTCACAACTTAAATATTTGATATCCAGTAGCGTACATGTAATCCCGTATTAAATCTCAAGGTTTTTACTATTCCTTATTCCAAGAGTTCTTGACTATAGTAATTTCCAAGTTCTACTTTCAGTCTTGGATTTATTTTAATTTAATGCATTAAAACCTACCTGTAACTCAGAATAATGCATGGTTGTTTAAATAAATAAATGAATGTCATGTTATAATGCAAAGTAGAAATAAAATATATTTAGTTCATCTAAACATATTGTAGGTATGACAGTCAATGTCATATTAAAATGAATGAAACCGAGTTGTTTCAGAGTTTAAACAGAACGAAATATTATTTTGAATAATTTTAATTAAAAAATTCTGATTACTAAATTTTGAAAAAGAAGACAAATAAGTTATTTACCCTCTGTTGAAATACATGCAATGGAGTGATGGCCACATGTTTATTATCTGTCTATGGGTTTCATTTAAAATATCTTCATGACAAGGTCTATCAAGAAGGTACAGTCTGTACTGAACTGAATAGAGTATGACTAGGGCACCCATCAGGATGGGAAAAGCTACTCTCTTCTTATTTGAACCTAATGGAATATACTATGTCTATTGAGATTTTTACCTTAGTATCAGGACAATCGTTTACTTTAGGACATGCCTTTTACTATGAAAATGTAGGAATTTGGGAATCACAACTGAATGCCAAAGTGCTCAATGATTTATTTTCACTCCAGTAAACAAAACCTTATCATTTGCAGTGGTGCCTCCATTTTGCTTTTAGCTCCACAGTGATTGTACTTTTCAATGCCTTAAACTTCTCATTTTTCACTTGACCAGACCAAGATTTTGTCAAAGACAAGGAAGTCTGAATAAATATATTCCAGTGTCAAACTTGGAACTACTTGCTATTTTATAATAATATTCTTCTGCTTCTTTCTGCTGATTCTGAAAACTGAACTCAGATTTCTATATTCCTTAGCTCAATATCTATTTCTCTCTGACTCATGTCTTTAGGTCACAGTCTTGAAAGTACATTAACTTTGAAAGGCAGATGGAAGGAACAGCTCATTTTATTTGTCTTCCTGCAATCTAATGTCACAGTTTTGCATTGCCTGTTTCCCTAGGTTCAGTGAAATTTGCTAATATATTTTGCCCAGTTTTGCAGTTGTTTACTATGTTAAAGAAGGTCTCAGACCCAAATCCCAAAAACTAACTGAAGAAAAACTATCATTAACTAAAATTTTATCTTCCATTTTTATAACTTAGTCTTAATCCTAACAGTTCTATCTTATGTTATGCATTTTAGGATCACAGTTTTAAAATTAATAAAAAAGAAGTTTTGATCCCATTACCCTAATGATTAGAATATACATTTAATTCCCAAAAGAATGTTTTACTTTATTCTATTTTTAAATTTTTACTGTTATTGCGCCCACAACACTGTATTCAGGAAAATGTGGCCTTGAATATTTTGGATTTTAAAACTTACAGGTATTTCCATTGTATCTTTTTTCATTTTATTTTATGAAAATAAAACAACTTTTCATAACCAAAAAATAAAACGATAATGTGAGCTTTGTTACACAGAAAATAGCACAGTTAATTAGTAAAAAGACATAAACCAAACACTAGTTATCTTCAAAATAGTACAAAACATAAACCAAAAAAGAGCCTTCCAAAAAAGAAACAAATACATAATGCAAACTTTCCTTAAATTTGATAACTTTGGGTTATTTCTTTCTAGCTTCTTCAAAAACTTTTTAGAAAGCATAATTTACAACCACTAATTACATTAGAGAAATTATATTTTACCTTTAGTTTTGCTTTCAAATTCGAAAATAATTGTGCTACTGTTCACTGTTGTTTCTGCATATTCTTATTTAATGATCTTTTATAGGTGTTTCACTGGAATTTTAATTTTTCTTTAGTTGTTTTCTCTACTGCTTTAATAATTTCAAATTTTTTATTTTATTAGTACATGTGTGTAGCATATAATGTTCACATTCCTTTTGAGAATTGGTCATGCACATAACACATCTTCATTTCTTTTTTCACCCCCTTTCTGCTCTCTCTCTCCCCTCCATTCTGCTTTCTCTTGATCCCCTTCATTTCTGTGTTCGTACATGAACCAAAAGAAAATATTAGTGTTTGCTATGACATTTGTTTTTGATTATTCATAATGACATTGCTTGAGAAATCTCCCATGTACAGGAAGCTATTTCTATTCGTTATTGCCAATTTCTCTGAGAACTTTAAACTATTTCATAGAAATGATGGTATTCAATTTCAAGTGTTCTTGTTCATAGAAATACAAATAATTACTTAATTCTGAAATCCATTTCACCTTTCCTTGCTCAGTGCTATCCCCCACCCTGGATTCCTGTTCCTAACTAAATGAAGAAAGGTCATGCAGCCAGTAGTCTGAGAAATTCTGGCAAGCTTATAAAGATTAGCTTAAATTTCAAAACCCCAACTCATAAAACCTGTGTGCCTTCTCATAATTTAATTTAAAATAAAATCATTCAAAATTACATCCAGTGTTAATACAAATCTTATTTTCTTTATGCCTTCCCCCTTTTCCTTTCATATATATGTAGAGAGAGACAGGCAGAGAAAGAGAGATAGAGACAGACAGAGACACACAGAGAGAGAAATTGCTATTAATAAAGTGTTGCAATATTATCCATAGCTGAAAAGCTGATATATGATTGCTTTCACTAGTTAGAATTCATGTTGAAGATAAAGCAATGTATCAAACATTGTGTGATAGTCGCATAGTATAAGCCATGCATTTTCCATGTCTTAGATAAGTTGTAGCAGATTGTTCTTTCCAAAGCAAATGTGTGTTACATGCAACAGGGTTCCTTTAGTGAAAGTGTTAATTGTTCACTTTCTATCACTTTTCACACAGAATCCTTTGTTTTTTTCTAGTCACACATTTGTTAATAAGCAATTAAAGTGATTTACATGCTGTGTGTTGATAAGCAGTGACTTCATGATTCTTGACTCATTTGGAAGATGAGAAACATGCATTATATTGATAGGATAAAACAAAATAATTAAGGCTAACATGAATCATGTCAAACATCAACCTCATATTAACATGTTTTATCGATTCACTAACTTAATCAAATGACTTGTAAACCATTCACAGTGTAGTAATTTAATAGCTTATAAATCTTAAAAAACATGACATTTAAGTTTTTTGCACATCTGTAAAACAACTTGACTACTATAAATCTAAATGGCAACACATAACTGAGCATTCCAATCACAACATTCATGTTTTTGTACTGATTTCCAAAAAAAATCTTGTGGTAGAAATGAATAAAACCTCATATTCATTATCAAGTTAAAAGAACCCTCAAATCAAAATTTTCAAAACATTTACCAATAATTTATTGGCTACTTTTTTTCTGGTACAGAACAAGTAGAATGAGATTATTTTGTCATCCTGGATATCCAGAGGAAAATGCATAATTATGACATTGAGGGAATCACTCTCTTGTTTAAAAGAAAGTTCCTACTGATTTTGTAGGAGAAAAAAATATTATTTTGTTGTTTTTCCCTTAAGGTTAATTTATCCCCATGTCTGTTTATTTACATAATTGCAACTTGTTTATACTAGACCTGGGTTTGAATTTTATATTATTAAAAATAGAAGGTAAGTTTTTACAGCTAAAGAAGACTATATGAACCTATAACACACTAAATATGATTAAAAGCAAAAATTATAAAAATGCCTATTTTTAAAGGCACAAAATGCTATTAAGACAAGACATATGCTGACAGCACAAGATTAGCTCATGTACATACCTATTTGGTATGTGATATTACATAGAGTCCAGTGTTAGAAAAAAGCCTTTAAAGAAGAGTTTTAAAATGTAGAATACAGCAAATATATTTACTAAATGCAATTTCTCTATTTAGGGAGTTCTCTAAATGGAAAATATAGGAGACTTTTAGAGATAGCAATACGTGCTAAAGAAGAAAAAAATGAGGAGGAGGCCAAGTAGCAAGAAGGATGGGAACAGAGGGAAAGAAAAAGATGTATATAATTAAGTCAATACTCTCATGTTCTGATAAGTTCAGCAAATGTAAGCTAAATAAGAGTCTTATGAGTTTTTTTTGTTGTTGTTGTTGTTTTGGTGGAGGGAGATAGGAATTGCCGGTGTAGCCAGTATTCAGCATGTTGAGGAACACAGACTATGCAAACATTTTAGATTACTGCCAAAATCTTATTACCACCATTATTTGGTGGTAATGTTAGAAGGTATCAAATTAGTCAAAGATTTGATTTCAAAAACCATTTCTAAGAAATTTTTCCAGTGACAGAATTGTAGAGAAACAATATGAAAAATAATTCATTAAACAAGAGCTACAAATCAGTGTATACTCTTATCATCAACAACCTAAGACCACACATAATAATGGTAACTTGATTGGGTTAAACAAACACACAAATTGCTAATGCATGATTCTTTCAGTTAGTCAAAACATTTATGTGAAAAAGACAGTATATTTGAATTTCCATGTGTCTGAAAGTTCTTTTTTCTCCTTAATAAAACACATCCACACACATGCAAGAACATGTAATTTGTCTAAAACAGTATAATATTGTTGGTTGTAGCTGAATAATTTCTATGGTGATATGAAGGTCTATAATTCTGATGGCTTCAAGCTACTAAATTAATATGATGCCTCTCAATTCCTCTGAAGATCAACTATACTGGATAAACATGACTTCCTTGAAATTTCTCTCATCTTTTTATGATGTCTCTTTTTGCTCTACCTGATTTGAAATTAACAACCCCTATACCTGAACAATAATATTATTGGAAAATAAAAACACTGAGGAAGTTGGATTTAAATTAAAGATAAAAAAAATTGAGAAAACTGATTGAAAGTCTGTATACAGAGCATTTGTGGCCCCACATTTCTTCTTTCAACTTGCAGGATCAAGTTACTTCCTTCCTAAAATACAAAAATGTGTTTTTTGAAGAAATTTTGCTAAGATGTTACAGACTCAAGGACAATCGATATGCAGAGATTGGCTTACTTGAGGAAGTAGAAGCTGAGTAATGTGTTAGATCTAAACTTTGGGCAGCTGTGTTTCTTATCTGTTGCCTCCTGATAGAATTTTGACAACAATACCTTTGGCCCAGCCATGAGCAAAATGATGATAATTTTTTACGAAAACAATATATATAAAAACTATTTTTTCTTTCGGTTAGGGTTGGGAAATTCCAACTCCAAAAATTCAAACAGCTTACTGAAGATAACAATCTCAGAATAAAGAAAGAAGGACAAGGAAAGAAATCAACATGGAAAGCAGTCCAATCTGTTGCAACAGTAACAACAAAAATAAAATTGATTCATTTCTTACCTGAAGGAAAGAAACATTATTTTAAAAAGCATAAAATTATTGTAAGTTTTTTACTCTCCTCAAGAGGTAACTAAAGTGTTTGAAAATAACCCCTTTGTCTGTCTACACTTATGACCAATTGTGCAGTGATAATAGAATTCATTTTACTTAATTTTACTTAACAATGGAGGTCACAGAGACTATAGGGTTTTTGATAAAGATTTTTTAGATGGTTTTCTAATGAGAATGAAAAATTCCAAAAGTCATAGGCTACCTCTAGATGTTAATGAATAATCAATTATAATTCTTTAAAAGTAGTCTGACTCATTTGCTGCTGTATAGGCTACCAAAGCAATTTTTTTTTTCCATATTGATTAACATTGCTTCAATATAAGTGGTTGGAACAACTCATTGAATAGTGTGAAAAACAGTGTTTGTACTGTGAAAAGTTGACTAATGCCCACTCCCCCAACCAAGAGCCATGTTCTACTCCAGGAACATGTGAATGGTGTCTTATATGATTTAAATAAAAAGATGTTTCAAATGTGACTGAATTAAGAATATTGACATGGGAAGTTCATCCTGGATTATCATTGTGCTAAACACTAATCAAGGTGCAATCTCCACATCCTAATGAGAGATTACAGACAGACAAAGCAAACCCGTTTTCTGGAACAGAGTGTGTGTGAGGACCTTGCAAGGCGAGGTCTGCCAAGAGCCACTAAGAGCTGGAAGAGGCAGAAAGAAGTTTTCACTTAGAGCCTCTGGAAGCAGCACATCCTAGCTGGTAACATTTTTATTTGGCACAGTGAAACTGACTTTGATCCTACTTCCAGAACTGTGAGGAAACAAATTTCTCTCGATTTAAGCCATTAGAGTTACAGTATTTTGTTGTCATAGGAAACTGACACAAGTATGGTATTGGAAAAGGTCCATCATCTCAACTAAAGGGATGTATTCCAGTGTGTCACACACTGTTGTCTTCTCAAAAAGTTTAGAAAGAATACTGTATACAGATATACAATGCAAAACTCTTAAAATCTCAGGGAGCAGTGAAATAAATAATTCTTAAACTTAATATGACTTAACTGAATGTATGTTGTTCAGAAAACTGAATAAATGAATAAACAATCACTTTTTTCATGCCTAAATCTTGTAATCTGAACAACTACTTTGAATATGCAATATATTAACTAGTGTTAATTTCCTATTATTTTGTTTTGAAATTCTGTACCATCATTTTTATTCTTTTTGTTGTTGTTTTGTTTTTAAAATTAAAAATTACAAAAACAAGAAAACCAAATAGTATTTCAAATTTAAGTTCAGTGCTCTACATAATTTTTTCAAAAATGAGTCTTCCTCAGCATAATG